>JBCFXI010000601.1:0-133871 GCA_038496175.1 Ampulex compressa | reverse complement strand
GTCAATATCACTCTTGTATCGTCGCCTAAACACTCTTCAGTGGGTCCACGCTCTTATGACCTACGGAATATTTATGTCTTTTCACAGCGCACTATTTTCCCGTTCCCACAATATTACGATCGATTTCAGAATTCTAAACATTTTACATTAATTTGCGTAAGTTTTACTAACGCAACAATATCGTAGATACAAACATAGCTACTAGAAGAGCCACTAGAATGTCGATTTATGATCCAGGCTTTGTCATCAAACTGTTTAGACTAAAATCCAATCTTTTACCGTGATTATCCTGGACACTCTACGGAAATTTCAAAGCTACTATTTTCCACAATTTATGATAAATAAACTAGTAGTAGAATGTAAAATGTAGATAATGTCGAAAGCTGCTTGAAGAATTCTAGTAATACATATATGTTAAAGCGTTTATCAGTTGTTTCACTACACACATGTACAGGATTAATAAACATATACATACAATCTGGCCTTCGGTAATACGAACTTTACAATATTCCACTGCTGCTTCACCACGTTTAATATTCGCTGATGAATCACTGCTTTTTTTTCGTTATTGGAGATCAGTTGCATCTCGTCAAACATGTGCTCCAACCTGTACCTAAAACATTATGGTCTGCACGTAAATCATAGTTTCACATTGATATATTCGTGATTCAGCTCGGAAGGATTTACGTGTAGAATTATCAGCATATTTATCGCCAGATTCGCGGTTGTACTGCAAATTTTGTACTTCCTGCAGAAAAAATGAATCACTCTTGATCGATAAAAAAATCAATCACTCTCACATATATTATTCTCACGGTATTATGATGAAGATACAAGGTGACAGTCGATCTCCATATAATGTCAATAAAGCTTCGCTTTGTTTAAAAGAAAAAACTGCAAGGAATAGCTTAGTAAACATTACAGATCAACACTTACCCCGCAATGGAGAACATTCCGCAAAAATAATTAACGATTGCCATGAAAAGTAAGTCTGCTGCTACAATAATCATGACTCCTTCAACGATTACACACTGAATGTTCAGGATAACGTAAGAACTGTAGCCTCGAAGTTTGTTTAAATATCCAGCATCGGTTAAAATTCTTTCCATTCGACATTCTTCCAAAGGTTGTACTATATCTAGGATCTCCGGGACAAATGACGTTGATATAAAACCGACCAAGGCCCCGTACGTGATCACTGAAATTGTAGAAATGTATTGTTGTACGGCAGAACTGTAAACAACTCATTTAACTATTATGCGTGTTCTTTCTTTCGAGGCATAAGATTCTTGGATATTTTTATACATTAATTTGTAGGAATTCTACCCAGCAAGTTTCTAATGTTCCTATATTCATAAAGCTTACTCGTGTAAGACTTCCCCAAGATCCATCCTTCCGCAGCAGAACTTTTCATAATCTCAATCTCGCTTTCCGATCGCAAAGCATCGCAATCAAGCGCAATAAAATCCAACACATCTCGTATCTACAATTTGACACTTTTATGCATAAATTATCGTGTCACGAAGTGTAAATAACTAAAGTCCGCAACATCGACGGTTTGCGAAAGATTTTAAAGTATATTTATTCTACTTACTCTTCCATCTTTGGTCCAGTAAGTCATGTATTTTAATGAAACCACCATCATGAAAGTGAAGAGAGGAAACACATTCACAATTTGCTCAAACTTGCTTTTTGCATTAATAAGCTCGTATATCTAAACAAAAATGTTCGAAATTACAATTTGCTGCTCTGCACCAAGAAATATTGTACTTTGACCCCTTCTGTTGAAATTGTGTCTGACAAACAAAAGGCATCCGTCATATACGACAACCATACACATCAAATATATGTTATTAATGTATAAACCTATAGTTGCCTAAGAACTTGGTGTATCTTTACATGTCCAAGTTTTGACTACAATTTCATTCTTTAGCTGTACGATTACTTCGTGCGTTCTGTAATACTGCGTTATACAATTAATTAAAAAGTAGATTACTATGAGCATTGGTTTACTTAACAATTATAGACTATTTGTTTCATTCGTTGTTACCGACAGTTGGACGCTTGAGTTTAAATAGTAAGATGTAAAAGTCGAATATATGTATTACCTGAGTGACACAAGCTAATATAGGAATTAGACAAATCACGGCCCTTATCAGATACTTCTTGTTAGCAACGTCATACGGCCATTGGCCGACAAGTAGCAGAAGTTTCCGACTCATCCTAAACAGCGGATACTCGTAGAGAATCATTCCTCTTTGAAAGCTGACGGCCAACTGTTAAACGCAGGAGGAAGTCAACTCCGACGAACCGTCAAACTTCCTTTGAACTTGAATATTCTTTTTTTTACATTTGTCTGACCGAAGATATGCTATTTATTGAAAAAGCAACTTTGTGCGACTATAAGATAATAAACGGAAGATCGTGGCCGATGCAACGCGTATTTTTTTTTTGCATACTAAATGTACGCAACCCGCTCATTGGGTATCGATCGGGCGCTTCGGGGTTCGTGTCGCGACGCGTCCAGACGTATACTTAAAGAAATTATGTACACGTGTAGCATGAACGTAATTTTCGTATTTTTAAAACTTTGATACAAACTCTTCGTAGGAGGTGGAAATACGGAGGGATAGCGCAGTCTGTATTCAACCTTCCTCCGGTCAACATCCCTCCTACGTTCTCCACATGATGCCTGTGCCTTCATATTTAAGATAGAGTAAAGTAAAATGTGACTTTTAATACATAATATTGTGCACGTTTATATTATTCTACAAATTACACGATTATTAATTGAAGAAATTGTGTATAGGGGTACGTGATCGTGTCTTAACACTAGATTGCCCGAGATTTCTTGTATACCTATATTGCCCAAAAACAGTCAAAATGACTGCATTGTGAAAAAATAACTAATGTGTAAACAAATTTGTTTAAAATTAATTTTTAATATTTCTTATATTATTTACAGTTATACAACAAGTTATTAGTAAATATTAACAATAAAAAAATTTACTTTAATTGGAAAAAAATAATTTATGCATTATTATTTGTACATCTTATGCAAATGAAAGTGGAAATCTTTTTATGTGTACATCTTCCGCAAACATATTTTTGACATTTTTCACATATATTATTTGTTTTGTTGTTATGGCAAAGTCGTACTTGACAAAATTTGCGTTTGTGAGAATGGGTTGCATTTGATGATGTTGCAGTTGATCTTTGTGGGTCTTCATGTTCTGATAAATTTTTCTGCCTTGCAACTCTATATTCGTTGGAAAGCTGTTCTGCTAATTGAAATAAGAACTCTTTTCGTTCTATTTGTATTCCTGTCGTTTCTTTGTAAATGATCCAAGCATTTATGGCAGCCAAATCTAAAATATTTCAGTTTCTTCATCAGAATCTGAACTAGTTAGCACCCTACACCTTTTCCTGGGCATATTGATGACACTTTCATTTTCATCATTGGTGATCGACTCTTCATCGCTGTCTTCAGCGTCAGATGTTTCACTTTGAATATAATCCGCTTCATCTTCAGATGATAGTTCAGAATTTGTTGCATTTGATTCTATATCAGAGCACTCTTCACTTATGTTCGTTAGGTTTTCCAATAACTCATTTCTGTTTGACATTTTCTTCATGAAGTTAGGGCGCAAAAGAAATAAAATAAACTTGTTAGAACAACACTTCATAAAGACTCGGATAACAAGTACTACTTTAGCTTATTGAGCAACTGCAACTTATCAAGTATACGCCCAAATCGACAATTTATCATGCATCGGTATGTTACCGTAATCGAAAAAAAAATAAAAAATGTTATTTCAATACAAAGCCGAACTGGTCATATAAGAAATTTACTCAATTCAATAATAAGAATCTTTTAATTATTTAAAATTTCCCAAGCAGTCAAAATGACTGCTTCTGGGCAATATAGGTATAACACATATATATATACGGAACTAAAGGAGGGCGGAAGTAACTACAATTATTCATAAACGCATTTATATGTTGTAGAAAAAGTCACCAAATTCTAAGAAATTGTGTCATTATATACATAATTGTTTTTCTAATTGAAAATAAAAAACAGTCAAAATGACTGCCTTGGGCAATCTAGTGTTAATATGTCGCTGATGGAACTTTAAAAGGAGGATCTTCATTTGCGTTATAACTAAATTTTATCCTTTGGCTACTTGTCC
The DNA here is from genome assembly GCA_038496175.1 of Ampulex compressa. Lineage (NCBI taxonomy): Eukaryota > Metazoa > Arthropoda > Insecta > Hymenoptera > Ampulicidae > Ampulex > Ampulex compressa. The sequence goes on along the minus strand of JBCFXI010000601.1, from coordinate 129,681 downwards.
AGTTTCTAGCAAGAATTCTACGTTTTGATGTAGAGACAAAAATTTAATTTTAGTAATATAGCCCTTACTTCAGCATCTATTTTTATGCACATTTTGATACATTATAACAACTATTAAAATATTCATTTGATCTTAATTAACCAATTATAATACGTGTACTATCAACAATATCTGTACAGAATATTACATTTTTATTTTGTTTCGAGATACGTGATCTACTGACCTGCGTTCTATCGAGGATCAATTCAGGCACCATGGTTAACTTATAAATAACGCAACTAGCTCATAGAATTTACAGAATGCTCCCGTTATCTTCTTTATTCTTCAATAGAGGACATCATCATGAAGTAAGAGAAAGACGTTTGCAAGATCTAAAATAATAAAGATACATTCGTGTGGTCTTTCGAAGCAGCCTACTCGTACAATATTATCATTTAGTTCGCTATCTGGCCTTTTGGAGTTTTACAGTTCAGTCAATAAAACCACCATTATCGCGTGGCAACCATAATTTTGGCTACTAATGGTTGGCTGAATAATTAAAACTTTTGTAAATAATGATTAACATTGAAAATTAATATTATGAAATTAGGAAATTAAGGTGGTGAATAAACCGAAATAAGAGAAAGGCGTAGAAGAGAGTCGGACACTAAAATAACATAAGTATGTATATGTGTATGCGTGAGCGTAGTCGAAATGTGTGAAAAAGCGCGAAGTAGGCAGTAGAGAAGACCGCGCTTCGAAAATCAAATCGTGGAGAATATAGTATAGCATTGTTAGGAATTTGTAATATCCAATCCACCCTAAACCCTGATTCCTGCACAATTGTCCACCTACGTGTAGCGGATGTACTCTTTTCATACTAAAAGGAAAACTTAGTCGTTCGTTTTAACTCCGTCTAGTTTGCACATAACCTCAAATTATTAAATTATTGCGGCGTTTTGGATTAGACACTGTCTTTTGATTCCCCTGAACCCGCCTGAGAAAGCTTTACGAAGGATACGTTCTTGCGCATGCGCGTCATGATATTCGTGTGTGCCAACGTATGGAATGATTTCTTCCGGTAATCTGTATAAGGACACTGTTTGAAGCGAAAGAAAAAGCACGTATTAAAAAACATGGGTCGTACCATGCTGCATGTTTCGTATGTCATATTCAATATTCCTTCGGCGGATAGGATGAACGGTTTTTGAGCTTTCTGCATCATAAACAGCAATAGCTTCTGCGATTTCACAGGCGCTTGATACCACTCGCTACTATAGCTGCAACGTGATCGTACGAAAGCATAATTAATAATGTCATTTCTGAAAAATAATAATTTTCACAAGAATCTAATTCTAAGCGTGTACAGTTTCCTCGCAGTGGACAATGTTAATGAACATATTACTTTCACGACGTGAATAATAATAATCACAATAATACGTATACATCAAAAGAAAAATAGACGCGACTCAGGTATGAGTGACTGAAATGACTGAAATGACTGAAACACAATTACAGTTTGTACAAGAGGTCGGAACTGCGATCCATCAGGTTTTGTCCAGGCGTGATATTTACGAAGACCCCAAAATAATAACCAAGCATTGCAAAGCCCAATGCAAATACCACTACAAGATTTTGCGAGGTCAAAGTATCGTGTATCTGAAAAAAATGACAAAAGAAAACAAATAGATGTTGTTCGGAACAACTGATGGCAAAATGCCGTAGAATACCCGTAAAGAAAATCTCGTCTCTTCAAAATATTGACGCCAGTGTTACTTACATTAACGAGTGTAGCGGCGATGGCTATTACGATGATGAAAAATTGCGCAGCGAAGGACATCGTGTAACAGGACGTTACAAATTTGGTACCTCTTAAACAAACACGCATAGCGTATTGAATAAACGCCATTAAATTGTCAGAAAAACGATTATGCTACGTTTTGCATCTAATATGTCGTTGAAACATTTGCATTTGGTTATAGCAAATGAGCGCGTCTTTAACGGGCACTGGGAACTCAGTTTTTTCTAGGTTTCAATGAAATATTAAATTTTATGCTCGATGCAAGTGTGGGCTATGTTTTACAAACTATGAATGTAATAAATCAAGGGACATCCGGCAGAAATGAGTCTATACCATTGATAGCATTCACTGCTCATTGGCTTTCACCTTTCTTCAGAAATTTTTAGCTTTTTGCGCGACGCAGCCGGTTTAAAGATTTTACAAATATATTAAAAGCGATTTTCATCGTACATATTATCACGATCGATTCTAGAGTTCTAAACATTGTACATTAATTCGCTTAAGTTTAGTAACTTAAGCAATGGTACAGATAAAAATATAGCTTTGCCAAGAATTAAAAAAACAAAAAAACACAGCTACTAATCCTGCCACTGAAATGCCGACTTGCGATCCCAATTTTGGTTTTCAACTATTTAGCCCATAATCTAATCTCTTACCGCAATTCTACTAAACCCTGTTACCTTCCACTAAAAACTTGAATGTTACTATTTTTCACAATAGATGTTTACTAAATTTGTGGTGGAATGTAAAATGTTGATAATGTCGCACGCTGCTTCCAGAATTATCATAATAAATATAGGAGATATAGGATTTATCAGCACACATATACAACTTTTTTCTTAATAATACGAACTTTATAATATTCAACTGCTGTGTCACCACATTTAATACTCGCTGACGAATCACCGCTTTCTTCTGGTTGGCAGGCATCAACTGTACATTGTCGAACATGTGCTCCAACCTGTACCTAAAACATCATGATATACCAATAAATCAGACTTTCATATTGATGTACGCATTAATCAGTTCGGAAAGATTTACGCGTAGGATTATCGACAAACGTACATTCTTCAAGCTAGCGGTTGCACCGAAAGATTGGGGCGCGTGCGCGTGTGCAACGGGAGGAATGCACGTGTGGAATGCTTGACTTGTTTACTTCAGAACATTTCAGAACGCGAATATTTTATTTTCTTATCATGAAGTAAATCGCTAATACTCTCACGTATATTAAACTACATTTCGATAAAAATTTAAATTTACAGGTGATCCCGATATCATTTCAAAAAGCTTCAGTTTGATTAAAGGGAGATACCACGAGGAATTGATCGGTAAATATCTCAGATCAACACTTACCCTGCGATGCAGTACATTCCGGAAACATAATAAAGAACTGCTATATAAAGCAGATCCGCTGCTAGAGCGACGACGACCCCTACAACGACTACACACTGAACGTTCAGAATAACGTAAAAGCTGCAGCCTTGAATGTTGGTTAAATATCCGGACTCAGTTAGAAGTTTCTCCGTCCGTGATTCGTTCAAAGGCTTTATTAGATCTAGGATACTCGGGGTGAAAAACGGCAACACAATACCAATCAAAGCCGCGAACATGGTCACTGAAATCGGAAATATGTTCTCTTGTACATCAATAATGCGAGGACGTTGTTTACTCCTCATGCGCGTTCTTCCTTTTCAGTCAAAAGATTCTTGGCGATTCTCATACATTAACTCGCAGGGATTCCACCCGGCAACTTTCTAATGTTTTCCTATATTCGTAAAGCTTACGGATGTAAGACTTCCCCAAGGTCCATCCCTCAGCAGCAGACCTTTTCATGATCTCAATTTCGTTTTCCGATCGCAGAGCATCACGATCAAGCGCAATAAATTCCAACGCATTTTCTATCTGCAATTTGAAACTCTTAAGAGTGAATAATCCTCTCGCGAAGAGTAAATAATTAAAATCCTCAACATCGACGATCTGCAAGAGATTTAAGGGTATGTATGATTTATGCTTCTTACGACTTCAATTTTGATCCAACATGTCAAGTACTTCAAAAAAGCCACCATCAAAAAAGAGAGGACGGGAAGCACGCGCACAATTTGCTGAAACTTTCTTTTTGTGCTAATAAGCTCGTGTATCTAAACAGAGATGTTTGTAATTACAATTTACCGTTCACGCCAAACAATATTTTGAACCCTTCCGTTTAAATTGTGTTTGACGAACAAAAGGCATACGTCATATTCGATAAACATGAACACCAAATATACACTATCAATGTATAAACACATGGTTTCTAATGTTCTTGGTTTATCTTGGCAAACCCAAGTTTTCACTACTATTTCATTGTTTAGCCGTACGTTTACTTCGCGTATCCTGTATTACGGCGTTATATAACTAATTAAGAAGTAGATTACTATGAGAATTCGTTCGCTAGACAATCATATACCATTAATTTCATTCATCGTTACCGACAGTTAGACGTTTGAGTTTCAATACGACGAATTAATCGTAAGAGGTAAGTTTACCTCAATGACACAAACTGATATAGGAACTAGACATATCACGGCCCTTATAAGGTACTTCCTGTTACCAACGTCATGCGGCCACTGGCCGACAAGTAGTAGAAACTTCCGGCTCATCTTAAACAGCGGATAGTCATAGAGAATCATTTCTCTTCGCAGGTTCACGACCGACTGTTAAGACAAAAAGAAAATAGACTCCATCGAACCGCGAAACTTGCCTTGGACTTGAATATTCTCCTTTTAATATTTTTCCGACCGAAGATATTCTATTTATTGTAATAGCAGATTCGTAAGACTGTAAGATAATAGGCAAAATATCGTGGCTGATGTACCGCGTATTTTTTTCGTTGCATATTAAATGAATGCAACCCGCTCATTGGGTATCGATCGTCCGCTTCTGTTTCCTTGTCCTGACACGTCCAGGCGTATACTTAAAGAAATTATGTGCCCGAGTACCATAGACATAATTTTCGTATATTCGTAGCTTTTATACCAACTGTGCGGGGAGGTGGAAATACGGTGGAAAAGCGCAGTCGGCATTGAACCTTCCTCCAGTTTACAACCGACACGCGTTCTCCATAAGAGGCCTGATCGCTGTCTCCAGGTAGTGCGTTAGATGTTTCCCTTCGAAATGCTGTGATAGGGTGGACGACAAAAATAAATACACCTATGCATTCGTGTTTAAGGTAATATGAAATAAAATGTATCTTTTGAAAGATAATATAATGCACGTTTATTTCTTTATACCAGTTGCACAATTATTAATTGAAAAAATACTCTCTTATTGGTATGTGATTTAATAGATCGCCGACTGAACAAGAGAAAGACGAACCCTCGTTGTGATTGAATTACATTCCTTTATACATTTTATATATCGACACTTACGCGGAATCTAGCAAGAATTCTGCATTGGAATGCAAGGGCAGAAATGCGTACAAAAATTCTACGTTAATGATATTGCACTTACTTCATGGTCTTTTGTTTTACATATCTCATTACATTCTTAGATCTATTAAAATAATATTTATTTATAATTAATCGGTTATTATACGCATACCATTCACGATACGTGTACAGAATATTGCATTTCCATTTTCCTTCAAGGCGCGTGATTTACCAACCTGCATTTTTTCGAGAATAAATTTTTAGCAACACTCTTAACTGCAAAATAACGTAACTAGCTCGTTGGATTTACAGCGTGTCTTTGCTATTTTCTTTATTTTTTAATAGATGATAACATCATAAAGTAAGAGAAAGATGTTTGCACGATCTGAAAGAATAAAATAGAAAACATAGTATGCCAACTATGTATGCACAGTCTCCTTTGACACTTAAACTTGTGTCAACGGATGAAACTTTTTCCCTTATGTACGATATAAACATGTAACGCTTAATTTTATCACTTTGTACAACAAAAGTTTTTGAAGCGGCAATATATCTTAGTGAACGATAAATATATATATGAAACATAGGTCTTACCATGCTGCAAGTTTCATAGGTCAGATCTATTATTCCTTCTGCAGATGGTATGAATGCTTTTTGAGCTTTCTGCATCGTAAGCAGCAATAGCTTCTGTGATTTTGGAGGCGCTTGATACCAGTTGCTGTTATAGCTGCAATATGTTCGTATGAAAATGTAATTAACGTCATTTCCGAAAGTTACAGTTTATGTAAGACCACATTCTGAACAGCAACTCTAAGCATCTACTTGGTGTAAGAGTCATCGTATACCAGAGTGTTATCGATTATGTCGCAAAAGTCGGAGACGAACGAAGGTCAGGTAACGTTGTAGGAACCGAGGACCACGAGTCCTGCTGTTAAGCGCGAAGGACGGGGGTGCGTGTTCGAACGCGTTCCGGAAGAACAGTACGACACGACCGCGAGGACCTGCCATACTCGCTTAATATGAAAAGCTCTATATGCATTGTTATTAAACGATTGTTAATCGAAGCGGATGCTTGCCACACACTATTCATTTTTTTGCTCCCCTCCCTTCCATATTATACAGAAAATGACGTAATGAATATACGTTTAGTTCTATATTTACATGACGGAAGAGAAATTTACGGATCACAAATGACTGAAATGTAGTTACGTTTTGTACAAGAGTTCGGAACTACGATCCAGTAGGTTTTGTCCAGGCGTGATATTTACGAACACCCCAAAGTAAAGAGCAAGCATCCCGAAACTCATTGCAAATACCATCACGTGATTCCTCGAGGCCAAATTATCGCGTATCTAAAAGAGAGTTATTATTGAATGTCCGTAACAACTGTTGGCTGGGTTTGGTGGATTGCCCTTAAAATTAGTCTTGACTCTTCAAAATCTCGACGACAGTGTTACTTACATTGACGAGTGTACCGGCGATTGCTAATACGATGACGAAGAATTGCGCAACGAAAGACATCGTGTAACAGGATGTCACGAGGTTGGTCCCCCTTAAACATATGTGGTTATATGTTACAACCGCCATTAAATTTTAAGGAACGTATTATGCGACGTTGCATCTAGGTAGGATTTTGTTTTGCAGTTTGTGCATTTTGATTTAATAGATGACAATGCCACAAACGGGCATAGAGGACGGAGCATTTTCTAAGTTTTTAATGAAACATCGATGTTAATGATCTATAAAGGTGTAAGAAATGTTGTACAAACTCTGAACGTAATGAGATAAAGATTGGGCAGAGGTAAACCTATGCAGTTGACAACATTCATTGTTCATCGACGTTCAAGTATATTCATAAATTTTTAGCTGTTCAAGTAACGTTGATGGTATAAAATATTTGTAATAAAGGCGATATTTTTAGACCACCAGATATCGTACATTTTATCACGATTGATTCTACAAATCCAAACATTCTACACTCATTCGATTAAGTGTCGGTAACTTCAACAATGTTTCAGATGAAAACACGAAGAGAGCCACTAGACTGCCGATTTGTGATGCAGATTTTGTCATCTAACTATTTATCCCAGAATCCAATCTTTTACCATAATTCTCTTGGATTGTGTACGGAAGCTTAAAAGTTATTATTTTTATAGAGCTACGGTGGTATAGTGGATAGAAGCGCCGACTGCCACGCGAGAGACTCGACTTCGAATTCTGCCCATCACCTCTCGTTTTTCCATTCGCTATGTATACTGTAGCTCTGCTAGTTCAGAACCCACCTTAAACAGTAGATCCCAGGCCACATGACCTAAGCAGTCGGTGCCAAAAATGAATAAAAAAAAATTACTATTTTTCACAATTCATCTTAAATAGATTTGTGGTAAAATGTAAAACGTAGGTAATCTCGAAAGCTGCTTGGAGAATTAAAATTAATAAATATGCCTGAAGATGATTATTAGTTCCTTAAATACACACATATACAGGATTTATAAGCATGCATATACAACCTGTTTGTTAATAATACGAACTTTATAATATTTAATTGCTGCGTCACCGCGTTTATTACTCGCTGGTGAATCAGCGCTTTCTTCTGCCTGTCGGACATCGACTCTATGTCGTCGAACATGTGCTCCAACCTGTATCTAAAACAGTGACTTACACTTGAATCATAGTTCCATAATGATACGTGGTGAATTGATTGGGTTTAAAAGATAGTGGTTGTTTCAAGTATTTCTTCGCCAGTGATTTATGTTCATAAGTAAAGGTGCTTTATGCTTATTACAACGATAGATGTAAATTACTTTTACTCTATGTGCTAAACTTTTTTTCTGTCTTTGACCCTGACTCTGACTCTGTACTCTGTTTTTCATGAATTTCTATGACTCTCTTGATTTTATTCTCTGTTTTCTTTGACACTCTTTTCTCTTCTGTGCCCAGCCCTTCTTTCTTAAGGTCTCTATATGCACCCCCTTTACGTACAAACACTCACACGATCATCGACCACGTGCATTCCTCAATACTATGCGACACCCAAAACTAAACCGTACACTCTGTCCCAATCATTCCTCCTTCGACGCCTTATAGCCGAAACATTCCTCCTTCGGTCACACGCACTTATACGCTTTAAAATATTTTTCATTCATCCTCACACCGGACAATTTTTACTTTTTCAGAGATATATTCGTGATTCAGCTTCAAAGGACTTGCACGGAGGATTGTCGACAAATTTCTCGTCAGGCTAGTGGTTGCACTGAAAATTTTGTGTTTCCTGCCAATGAAGTGAATCACTCTCAATCGATAAAAAAAATCAATCACTCTCACATATGTCAAAACGGCATTACGATAAAAATACAAAATGGCAGTTGATCTCCGTAGAATGTCAATAAATCTTTGCTTTGTTTAAAACGAGACATCGCAAGGAGATGGTCAATTAATATTACGGATCAACACTTACCCCGCGATGAGGTACATTCCGGAAAAATAATAAAGAATCCCTATATAAACCAGATCCGCTGCCATAGTGACAATAACCCCTATAACGACTACACACTGAATATTCAGGATAATGTAAAAGCTGCCTTCAATATTGGTTAAATACCCGAACTCGGATAATATTTTTTTCGACCGAGATTCGTCCAAAGGCGTTATTGTATCTAGAATACTCGGGATGAATAACGTCAATATAAAAACGGTCAAAGTCCCGTACGAGATCACTGAAATCGTAAAAATGAATTCTTGTCAATCAGAAATGTAAGGACCTAGTTTTAACACTCATACACATCCTTTCCAGTCATAAGGTTCTTGGAGATTCTCATACGCTAACTCGTAGGAATTCCGTTCGGTAACTTTCTAACACTCGTATATTCATAAAGCTTACCGATGTAAGACTTCCTCAAGGTCCATCCCTCAGCAGTGGATCTCTTCATGATCTCAATTTCGTGTTTCAGCTTCGAAGCATCGTAATCAAGCGTAATAAATTCCAACGTATCTTCTATCTGCAATTTGATACTTTTACGTATGAATAATCCTGTCACGAACCGTCATTAACTTAAATTCACAATATCAATGGTTTGCGAGAGATTTAAGGGTATATTTACGCTACTTACGACTCCAGCTTTGATCCAACAAGTCATGTATTTTATTAAAGCCACCATCACGAAACAGAAGAGAGGAAGCGCGCGCACAATTTGCTCGAACTTGCTCTTCGCTCCAAGAAGCTCGTATATCTAAACAAAGATATTCCCAGTTACAATTTGCCCATTACACACCAAAAATATATAACAAACATGAACAACAACTATATACGTCTAATGTTTAAATCCATAGTCTAGTAAGTTCTTGGTTTATCTTCACAAGCCCAAATTTTGATTACAATTTCGTATCCGTTCGTAGCCGTACGTTCGCATCGCGTATTCTGTACTGCGGCATTAAGTAATTATTAACGAAATGGATTACTGTGAGTATTAGTTTATTAGGCAATCACAGACTGTTAGTTTAATTCGTTGTCACCCATAGTTAGATGTTTGAGTTTGAACACGAGGAATTAATACTAAGAGTCGAATACTTTACCTGAGTAATACAATTAAATACAGGAACTAGACAAATCACGGTCCTTATAAAATACTTCCTGTTACCAACGTCATATGGCCACTGGCCCACAAGTAGTAGAATCTTCCGACTCATCTTAAACAGCGGATATTCATAAAGAACCATTCCTCTTCGAAGGCTCACGACCGATTGATATGGTGAGACGGAAGTGGACTCCTTCAAACCATGGAACTTGCCTTGGATTTGAATATCCTTTTTTTAATATTTGTCCGACCGAAGATATTCTATTTATTGTAATAGCAGATTCGTACGACTGTAAGATAATAGGCAAAATATCGTGGTTGATGTATCGCGTATTTTTTTCGTTGCATATTAAATGAACGCAACCCGTTCATTGGGTATTGATCGTCCGCTTCTGTTTCCTTGTCGTGACACGTCCAGGCGTGTACTTAAAGAAATTATGTACACGTGCGCCATGAACGTAATTTTCGTACTTTCGAAACTTTTATACAAACTCTTTGTGGGAGGTGGAAATTCGGTGGAAGAGCGCAGTCGGCATTGAACCTTTCTCCAGTCTACATCCGCCTCACGTTCTCCATAAGAGGCCTGATCGCTGTCTCCTCGCAGTGCGTTAGATGTTTCCCTTCGAAATGCTGTGATAGGGTGGACGACAAAAATAAATACACCTATGCATTTGTGTTTAAGGTAATATGAAACAAAATGTATCTTTTGAAAGATAATACAGTGCACGTTTATTTCCTTATACAAGTTGCGCAATTATTAATTAAAAAAATATTGTAATAGTAAAAAAATACGTGATTCAGTATATTGCTGACCGTGCAAGAAAAGGACGAACCCTCGTTGTGATTGAATTGCGTTCGTTTATACATTTTACATATCGACACTTACGCGGGATCCAGCAAGAATTCTGCATTGGAATGCAAAGGCAGAAATGCGTACAAACATTCTACATTAATGATATTGCACTTACTTCTTCACGGTCTTTTGTTCTACATATCTCATTACATTTTTAGATCTATTTCAATAAAATTTATTTATAAATAATCAGTTATTATACGCATACCATTTACGATACGTCTACAGAATATTGCATTTCCATTTTGCTTCAAGACACGTGATCTACCAACCTGCATTTTTTCGAAAATAAATTCTTGCAACATTCTTAACTGCAAAATAACGTAACTAGCTCGTTAGATTTACAGCGTGTCCTCGATATTTTCTTTACTTTTTAACAGAAGATATCATCGTGAAGTAAGAGAAAGATGTTTGCGCGATCTGAAATAATAAATTAGAGAACACAGAAAACATATAGCGATGCTGATTTGCAAAAATATCTTAAAAACCGTCGGCAGTTAAACTTATGTCAACCGACGTGACTTTTTCCCTTATATACGATATAGACATGGAACACTTAATTTTATTACCTATTGTACAATAAAAGCTTTTGAGATGACAACATATCTTAGTGAACGAAAAACATATAAAACATAGGTCGTACCATGCTGCAAGTTTTGTAGGTCAGATCTATTAATCCTTCAGCAGATAGTATGAATGGCTTTTGAGCTTTCTGCATCGTAAGCAACAATAGCTTCTGTGATTTCGGAGGCGCTTGATACCAGTTGCTGCTATAGCTGCAATATGAACGTATGAAAATGTAATTAACGTCATTTCCGAAAGTTACATTTTATGTAAGACCACATTCTGAACAGCAACTCTAAGCATGTGCAGTTTCCTTTCGATGGACAATGTTAATCAACGCTTATTTACAAAATGTGGATGACAATCGCAATAACGTGCATATGTCAAAATGTGTAAAAAAGAAAAGCACGCGATTCGGATATAAACTTGGTGTAAGAGTCATCGTATACCAGAGTGTTATCGATTGTGTCGCGAAAGTCGGAGACGAACGAAGGTCAGGTAACGCTGTACGAACCGAGGACCACGAGCATCCGTCCTGCTGATAAGCGCGAAGGACCGGGGTGTTCGAATGCATTCCGGAAAAACAGTACGACACGATCGTGAAGAACTGCCACACGCGCTTAATGTGGAAAGCTCTATATGCATTATTATTAAACGATTGTTAATCGAAGTGGATGCTTGCCACGCACTATTCATTTTCTTGCCCCCCTCCCTTCTATATTATACAGAATATGACGCAATGAATGTACGTTTAGTTCTATATTTACATGACGGAAGAGAAATTTACGGATCACAGATGACTGAAATGTAGTTACGTTTTGTACAAGAGTTCGGAACTACGATCCAGTAGGTTTTGTCCAGGCGTGATATTTACGAACACCCCAAAGTAAAGAGCGAGCATCCCGAAGCTCATTACACATACCATTACGTGATTCTTCGAGACCAAATTATCGCGTGCCTGAAAAAGAGCTATTGAATGTCCGTAACAAATGTTGGTTGGCTTCGGTCGATTGCCCTTAAAATTAGTCCTGACTCTTCAAAATCTCGACGACAGTGTTACTTACATTGACGAGTGCACCGGCGATTACTAATACGATGACGAAGAATTGCGCAACGAAAGACATCGTGTAACAGGATATCACGAGGTTGGTCCCCCTTAAACATATGTGGTTATATGTTACAACCGCCATTAAATTTTAAGGAACGTATTATGCGACGTTGCATCTAGGTAGGATTTTGTTTTGCAGTTTGTGCATTTTGATTTAATAGATGACAATGCCACAAACGGGCATAAAGGACGGAGCATTTTCTAAGTTTTTAATGAAACATCGATGTTTATGATCTATAAAGGTGTAAACAATGTTGTACAAACTCTGATCGTAATGAGACAAAGATTGGGCAGAGGTAAACCTATGCAGTTGACAACATTCATTGTTCATCGACGTTCAAGTATATTCATAAATTTTTAGCTGTTCAAGTAACGCTGATGGTATAAAATATTTGTAATAAAGGCGGTTTTTTTGTAGACCACCAGATATCGTACTTTTATCACAATTGATTCTACAAATCCAAACATTCTACACTCATTCGATTAAGTGTCGGTAACTTCAACAATATTTCAGATGAAAACACGAAGAGAGCCGCTAGACTGCCGATTTGTGAGGCAGATTTTGTCATCTAACTATTTATCCCAGAATCCAATCTTTTACCATGATTCTCCTAGATCCTGTACGGAAGCTTAAAAGTTACTATTTTTATAGAGCTACGGTGGTATAGTGGATAGAAGCGCGGACTGCCACGCGAAAGACCCGAGTTCGAATTGCGCCCATCACATCTCGTTTTTCCATTTGCTATGTATACCGTAGCTCTTGTATACATAGCCACCTTATGGTATACATAGGTATACATAGTATACAAAACCCACCTTAAACAGTAGATCCTAGGCCACATGATCTAAGCAGTCGATGCCGAAAACGAATAAAAAAAAAATTACTATTTTTCACATTTCGTGTTAAATAAACTTGTGGTAGAATATAAAGCGTAGATAATGACGAAAACTGCTTGGAGAAATAAAATAATAAATATGCCTGAAGATGATTATTAGTTCCTTAAATACACACATATACAGGATTTATAAGCATGCATATACAACCTGTTTGTTAATAATACGAACTTTATAATATTTAATTGCTGCGTTACCGCGTTTAATACTCGCTGGTGAATCACCGCTTTCTTCTGCCTGTCGGACATCGACTCTATGTCGTCGAACATGTGCTCCAACCTATATCTAAAACAGTGACTTACACGTGAGTCATAGTTTCATAATGATATGTGGTGAACTGGTTGTATTTAAATGATGGTGGTTGTTGCAAGTATTTCTTCGCCAGCGATTTATGTTCATAGGCGAAAGTGCTTTATGCTTATTACAACGATAGAAGTAAATCACTTTTACTCTATGTGCTAAACCTTTTTCTGTCTTTGACTTTGACTCTGACTCTGTACTCTGTTTTTTATGAATTTCAATCAAGTCAATTAATATTACGGATCAACACTTACCCCGCGATGCGGTACATTCCGGACAAATAATAAAAAATCGCTATATAAACCAGATCCGCTGCCATAGTGACCATGACCCCTATAGCGACTACACACTGAATATTCAGGATAATGTAAAAGCTGCCTTGAATATTGGTTAAATATCCGAACTCGGATAACATTTTTTCCGACCGAGATTCGTCCAAAGGCGTTATTATATCTAGAATACTCGGGATGAATAACGTCGATATAAAAGCGGTCAAAGCCCCGTACGTGATCACTGAAATCGTTAAAATGAATTCTTGTCAATCAGAAATGTAAGGTCCTAGTTTTAACACTCATACATGTCCATCCTTTCCAGTCATAAGGTTCTTGGAGATTCTCATACGCTAACTCGTAGGAATTCCGTTCGGCAATTTTCTAACGCTCGTATATTCATAAAGCTTACCGATGTAAGACTTCCCCAAGGTCCATCCCTCAGCAGTGGATCTCTTCATGATCTCAATTTCGTGTTTCGGCCTCGAAGCATTATAATCAAGCGCAATAAATTCCAACATATCTTCTATCTGCAATTTGACACTTTTACGCGTAAATAATCTTGTCACGAATCATCATTAACTTAAATTCACAATATGAATGGTTTGCAAGAGATTTAAGGTTATATTAATGCTACTTACGACTCCAGTTTTGATCCAACAAGTCAAGTATTTTATAGAAGCCACTATCACGAAACCGAAGAGAGGAAGCGCGTGCACAACTTGCTCAAACTTGCTGTTTGCAATAAGAAGCTCATATATCTAATCAACGATATTCCTAGTTACAATTTGCTCCTTGCACATCAAAAATATTCCACAAACATGAAAAGCAACTATATCCTTCTAATGTATACATCCATAGTTTTGTAAGTTCTTGGATTATCTTCGCAAGACCAAATTTTGATTATAATTTTATTATCTAGCCATACGTTCGCTTCGCGTATTCTGTACTGCGGCGTTAAGTAATTATTAACGAAGTGGGTTACTATGAGCACTGGTTTATTAGGCAATCATAGACTGTTAGTTTAATTCGTTGTCACCGATATTTAGACATTTGAGTTTAAATACCAGGAATTAACCGTAAGAGTCGAATATTTTACCTGAGTGACACAACTAATTACAGGAACTAGACAAATCACGGTCCTTATAAAATACTTCCTGTTACCAACGTCATATGGCCACTGGCCGACAAATAGTAGAAGCTGCCGACTCATCTTGAACAGCGGATACTCGTAGAGAACCATTCCTCTTCGAAGGCTCACGATCGATTGTTATGGTGAGGCGGAAGTGGACTGCTTCGAACCATGGAACTTGCCTTGGATTTGAATATTCTTTTTTTAATATCCGTCCGACCGAAGATATTCTATTTATTGTAAAAGCAGCTTTGTGCGACTGTAAGATAATGAGCAGATGATCGCGTCCGAAGCAACGCGTGCTTTTTTCGTTGTATATTAAATGAACGCAACCCGCTCATTGGGTATCGATCGTCCTCTTCTGTTTCCTTGTCGTGACACGTCCATACGTGTACTTAAAGAAATTATGTACACGTGCATCATGAACGTAATTTTCGTATTTTCGAAATTTTTATACGAAGTCTTCGTGGGAGGTGGAAATATGGTGGAAGAGCGCAGTCGGCATTCGACCTTCCTCCAGTCAATATCCCTTTTACGTTCTCCACATGAGGCCTATGTGCCTTTATATTCAAGGTAGTGTAAAATAACATGTGTTTTTTGATGATAATATTGTGCGCGTTTATTTTATTGTACAAATTACACGATTATTAATTGAAGAAATACTGTTGTCCCAGTTCATGGTTTAACGTGTCGCTGATCGAACATTAAATAGAGGAACTTTCATTTGCGTTATAATCAAATTCTATTGGTTGAATACTTGTCCAGTTTCTAACAAGAATTCTGCGTTTGGATGCACAGACATAAATTTTATTTTAATAATATAGCCCTTACTTCGCCATCTTTTATTTTATATAACTTCATATATTTTAACAATTATTAAAATAATCATTTCATCTTTTAACTAGTTACAATATGCGAACTATCAACAATGTCTCTACAGAATATTACACTTTTATTTTGTTTTAAAACACGTGACCTACTGACCTGGGTTTTATCGAGAATAAGTTCCAGCACCACGCTTAACTAAAAAATATTGCAACCAGCTCAGAATTTACAGGATGCCTTTGTTATGTTGTTTATTCTTCAATAGAAGACATCATCATGAAGTAAGAGAAAGATGTTTGCAAGATCTAAAATAATAAAATGGAAAACACATTATACGAACCATATATGCGCAGATAATATTATATAACGATTATTGTGCTATGTATTTTTTGCAATGCGTCTATTTTTTAAGTTCTGATTTTTTTTTATAGGGTGGAATTTTCCGAATGATTGTAGAAATTTAAAATAATTGTATTTCTGATAATCGAGAATTAGGGTTACATCACGCTATGCTTAGGTAAAAAAGTTATACAGTATTGAATAAAAGACATTCAAGAGATTTCGGTACTTGAAGCACATCATACTAAGTGTAAAAGCCTTAGCAGACACAAGTCAAAGGTCAACTATTACTAAGATTGCAAACATTTTTGTTTAATAACATCATCGTTGATTCACGACTGGCTTTTGGATATTTACAAAAGCTGCTTCTCGTATCCTTCCATTTTCATACACGTTTGGCATATTGCAGAGTTGCCAACTGTCTCTAAAATGTCGCAAAAATCTGCCATTTCCTCGTTACATAACACACTGGTGTTTTTGCAGCGATACTTTATGCATGACGTCATCGTGTCGGTGGCCACTGCCTCATTACCACGCGATGCAAGTCTCGACAGGTCGTTGTGGGCAGTCGCGGACAGGACCTTCGCAGGAACCACGCGGCTACACTCACTTTTAATAACAATGCTCTTTGATATATTCTACGCACTCGCTGGCTCTCTGTGAATATTACCCTCATTCATTCATTTTATGCAATTTTCTTGCATTTGTAACAATTTAATGATAAATAAATCGGAAATGTGTATGAAAATTGAATACAGATATTTATCGCCCAATTGACTAATACTAAAAGAAACGTCGAACGCGATGATAGAAACCAGTGAGTCAATTGCGATGCTAACCGGTAAAAATACCTCAGAAACCGCTGACATTTAAAGTTATGTCAACTAAGACTTTATTGCTTCATTTATAAATATAGTGTTCCGATTTACTATCGATTTGATCTTTTTTGGCCCTTGCACAGATCCGAAGGACTTGCATACCAAAGCACGTAGAATCAAGCGGGAAATTCAGTGCTTTATTATCTTGTTTTTTTCAAGGGTCAAATAGTACCAAGTGAACCTGCCTTATTGTTTGTTTACGCGACCTTCACTCCAAATCCAGATCCAAGCGTCTATGACACACGTATGCGTCCCACGCTAAATTTATAATTCCGGCTCTTTGCAAAACAAAAAGTTAAAAAAGAATTGGATTTGATCTATTATAAAAACCGTAAGGCGTACGTTAGAAAGAAATTTTAATGGTGTGGGGAAATAACGCGGCTTGAATAAAAACCAAAAATCAGTCGAAATATTATATATGCAAAAATCTGTCCGGAACTAAACGTGTTAACAAATAGTTTAGAAAATCGTTCTCCGATCGGCGATTCAGTTAATCGTTCACTAACATCGGACGAACGTAGTGGTTCCATGGTATCAGGAAAACTTAGTCGTCAGGGCTATGCGGTCGAGTAGTGGATAGAAGCTCGAATTGCCGCGCGGGAGTCCCGGATTTCAAATCCCGCTAATCATCACTGATTTTTCCACGTGATATGTATACTGTAGCTCTGGTGGTGGTTCGCAATTCACCTTACAGAATATGCCCTAGGCCAAATGACCTTAGCAGTCGGTGCTGAAAATGAATATAAAAAAAAAAAAAATTGTAGTCGTCTGTCTTAACTCAGTTTAGTTTGTACATAACCTGTTTTGTACATGTCCTGTTTTGGGTTAGACACTGTCTTTTGATGCGCAAACCCGCCTGAGAAAGCTTTACGAAGAACACGTTCTTACGCAGACGCATTGTAATATTCGTGTATGGAATGACATATGGAATGATGTCTTTCAGCGCTCTGTATGAAGATAGTATGAAGATAGTGTTTGAAGGGAGAGGAAAAACAGGTATTACAAAACGGGTCGTACCATGCTGCATGTTTCGTACGTCATATCTAGTATTCCTTTGGCAGATAGAATGAATGGTTTTTGAACTTTGTGCATCATAAACAGCAATAGCTGACGTGATTTTACCGGCGCTTGATACCAGTTACTACTATAGCTGCAACGAGATCGTATGAAAATATAATTAATAATGTTATTACTGAAAAGTAACAATTTCTATAAGAACACGCTAAGAGCAATAATCTATTTTTATACATATGCAGTTTTCTCTCGGTGGACAATGCTAATCAATATGAACTTTCACCATGTGAATAATAATAATAATCGCAATAACATGCATGTACTAAAACATGTGGAAAGAGAAAGACACGTGCTTTAGATGTAAAATAACGCAGAAAACAACGCTAAGAATGACGCATCATTCGCATCATAAATGACTGAACATAATTACAGTTTGTACAAGAGTTCGGAACTGCAGTCCAACAGATTTTGTCCAGGTGTAATATTTACGAACACCCCAAAATAATAAACAAGCATTTCGAAGCTCAATGCAAATACCATTATGTGATTCTTCAAGATCAAGTTATCGCCTATCTGAAAGAAAGCATTTGGTCGATTATCTTTAAAAAAGTCTTGACACTTCAGAATCTCAGCATCAGTGTTACTTACATTAACGAGTGTAGTAGCGATGGCTAATACTATGACAAAAAATTGCGTAGCAAAGGACATCGTGTAACAGGACATTACGAGGTTGGTCCCTCTTAAACAAATGTTGATATATGTATTATGCAACTTAAAAAAAAAACGAATTATGCTACGTTGCACCTAATCGGGATTTTCCTCTGAAGTTTATGCATTTTCATATAGCAAATGAGCACATCTTAAAGCAACATAGAGATTGCAGCTTTTCCTAGGTTTTAATCAGATATGAGAAAAACTTCGTGATCGACAGAAGTTTAGGCAATGTTTTATAAACTGGATATAATAAAACAAGAAACATCGAACAGAAATATGCCTATAGTATAATACCATTCACTGTTCATTGACTTTTATCTATTCTCGCAAATTTTTAGCTGTTTACGTGATGAAGGTAGTACAAAGAGTTTACACTTACGACAAAAGACATTTACTTTAATTTATTAATGTTTAGTAGCTTAAGAAATGTTGCACATGAAAACAGCTAATAAGGGAGCCGCTAGAAGGTTGATTCGTAGTCCAGTATTTTATTCATGCAACTATTTAACCAAGAATCTAATCTTTTATCGTGATTATCCTGGATCCTCTACGCAAACTTGAAAGTTATAATTTTCCACAATTCATGTTAAATAAGCTTCTGATAGAATGCAAAAAGTAGGCGATGCCGAAAGTTGTTTGAAGAAATATATATTTATAAATATGTTTTATTGCGATTATCAGTTCCTTAATTGTACAGACATACTGAATTTATGAGCACACATAAACCATCTGGTCTTCGGTAATACGAACTTTACAATATTGGCCTGCTGCATCACCACGTTTAATATTCGCTGACGAATCACCGCTTTCTTCTGCCTATCGGGCATCAACTGCATGTCGTCGAACATGTGCTCCAACCTGTACCTAACACAGGATCCACGCGTAAATCATAGTTTCGTATTGATATCTGAAAAAACTGATGAGTTTCAGCGGGTGATGTTTCGATTCAAACATTTTTTCGCCAATGACTTATGTTGATAAGTAAAGCTGCTGTATGATTATTGCTCTTTTTCAGCCGCCTTATAGCTCAAACACTATTCCTCCGGTGGCATGCACTTATGCACTTTAAAATATTTATTCATACTCATGCCAGACTATTTTCACATTGCCCCAGATATATTCATGATTCAGCTCAAAAGGATTTGTACTTAGGATTATTAACAAATTTCTCGTCAGGCTAACAGTTGCACTAAAAGTGTTATATTTTGTAGCAAAAAATAAAACACTTTCACATATATTAAAACGGTAGTTTTATGAAAATGCATGTTGACAGTTGATCTCGTTGTAATATTAAGCTTCGCTTTGTTTAAAAGGAGAAACCGCAAGGAGCTGGTGAATTAATATCGCAGATCAACACTTACCCTGCGATGCAGTACATTCCGCAAATATAATTAACAACTGCCATAAAAAGTAAGTCCGCTGCTATAACGATGGCAGCCCCTTCGGCGATTACACACTGAATGTTCAGGACAATGTAAAAGCTATAGCCTTGAAGGCTGGTTAAATATCCAGACTGAGTTAGAATCCTCTCCATTCGGCATTCTTCCAAAGGCTTTATTATATCTAGGATACTCGGGATGAATGACGTCAATATAAAACCGACCAAAGCCCCGTACACGATCACTAAAATTGTGGAAATGTCTTGTGCAGTAGAAATGTAAGGACCTCGTTTAACCCTCAAGCATGTTCTTTCTTTCGGGTCAAAAGATTCTTGGGGAAATCCTTCCAGGCAACTTTCTAATGTTCCTATATTCGTAAAAGCTTACTAGTGTAAGACTTCCCCAAGGTCCATCCCTCAGCAGCAGATCTCTTCATGATCTCAATTTCGTTTTTTGGCCGCGAAACATCGTAATCAAGCGCAATAAATTCCAGCATATCTCCTATCTGTAATGTTGATACTTTTACGCGTAAATAATTTTGTCACGAAGTGTACATAACTTAAATCCACGGCATCCACGATTTTCAAGAGATTTAAGGCTATATTTATTTTACTTACGACTCCGATTTTGATCCAACAAGTCAAGTATTTAATAGAAATCACTACCACGAAAGAGAAGAGGGGAAGCGCGTGCACAATATGTGCAATCTTGCTCTCTGCATTAATAAGCTCGTGTATCTAAACAAAGATGCTTATAGTGCAATTTGCGCATTAAACACCAAAGATGTTCGACAAACACAAACGACAACTATATACTATTAATGTATAAATAGTCGTATAAATTCTTGGTTTGTTTTCGATGGTTCAAATTTTAACGACAATTTCGTTGTTTAGCCGTACGTTTACCTCGCGTGATCTGTAATACGGCGTTCTATAACCAGTTAAAACTAGTTAAAAAATATATTATTATCAGTATTGGTTAACCAGGCAATCATAGACTATCAGTTTCATACGGTATTACCGACAGTTAGACGTTTGAATTTGAATACGACGAATTAATCGTAACATATAAAAGTCGAATACATTACCTCAATGACACAAGCTAATACAGGAATTATACAAATCAAGGCCCTGATCAGATACTTCCCGTTACCAGCATCATATGGCCATTGGCCGACAAGTAGGAGAAGCTGCCGACTCATCTTAAACAGCGGATACTCGTAGAGAACCATTCCTCCTCGAATGCTGATGAGCGACTGTTAAAAGGAGGGGGAAGTGGACTCCGTCAAACCGTCAAACTTCCCTCGAACTTGAATATTTTTTTTTATCATTTTTCCGACCGAAGATATTCTATTTAATGTAAAAGCAGCTTTGTGTGACTGTAAGATAATAAACGGAAGATCGTAGCCGATACAACGCGTATTCTTTTCGTTGCATATTAAACGAACGCAACCCTCTTATTGAGTATTGATCGTCCGCTTCTCTTTCCATATCGTGACACGTCCAGACGTATACTTTAAAAAATTATGTACACGTGTATCATGATACTATTTCTCGCATTTTCGAAATTTTTATACGAAGTCTTCGTGGGAGGTGGAAATACGGAGGGAGAGCGCAGTCTGCATTCGACCTTCCTCCGGTCAACATCCCTTTTACTTTCTCCACTTTCTCCGCCTGTCTGCCTTTACATTCAAGGTAGTGTAAAATAAAATGTGTCTTTTGATACATAATATTGTGCACGTTTATTTTATTCTACAAATTATACGGTTATTAATTGAAGAGACACTGTGGTACGTGATCGTGATTTAATATGTCGCTGACCGAACAATAAAAAGAGGAACGTTCCTTTGCGTTATGATCAAATTTGATCGTTTGGATACTCGTCCAGTTTCTAGCAAGAATTCTACGTTTGGATGCAGAGGCAGAAATACTATTTTAATAATATAGCCCTTACTTCAGCATCTATTATTCTGCATATTTTGATACATTTTGGCAACTAATAAAATAATCAATTGGTCTTAATTAAATAATTACAATACGTTTACTATCAACAATGTCTCTACGGAATATTACATTTTTATTTTGTTCTGAAAAACGCGATCAACTGACCTGCGTTGTATCGTGAATAAATTCCAGCACCATGTTTAACTGAAAAATAACGCACCTAGCTCAGAAAATTTGCAGAATGCCCACGTTACCTTCTTTATTCTTGAATAGAAGATATCATCATGAAGTAAGAGAAAGATGTTTGCAAGATCTAAAATAATAAAATGGAAAACGCATTACACGAACCATATATGCGCAGATAATATTATATAACTAATCATCGATTTGATCATTTTTCGCCCCTGCACAGATCCGAAGGACAGATGCACTTGCATACCAAAGCACGTAGTGTCAAGCGGGGAATTCGGTGCTTTATTATCTTGTTTTTTTCAAGGGTCAAATGGTACCAAGTGAACCTAGTATATAGGGCAATAAAGCATTTGGTTTCCCTGAATTAAACGCGACCTTCACTCGTCAATGACAGACGTGCATTCCTATTGTTTTCGGTTAAGTGTCACAAAACGGTTAACAAAGAACGATCTGGCAACCAATAGGGCTGCGTTTTTTTCCAAAAATACAGACTACCAATCATAGCAAAGAGGCTGCACAAAACCCTTTAGAAACCAATAGGAGGCGCGCAAATGCTAAAATCTCGGAAACTCTGCCCGAGAAGACCTAATCACTCCCCTCTTAGCAGATCTAAGAGTCTATAACACACGTATGCGTAGCCAAATTTTTCATCTCGACTATTTGCAAAACAAAGAGTTAAAGAAGAATTGGTTTTAACCTGTTATAAGAACCGTAAGGCGTACGTTAGAAGGGAAAGGTAATAGCGTGGGACGATATACCCCGCGCGGCTTGAAGAAAAATGAAAAATGAGTGCAAATATCGATTGTTCGAAGGGAAAGAAAAAGCACGTATTAAAAAGCGTGGATCGTACCATGCTGCATGTTTCGTAGGTCATTTCTAATATTCCTTTGGCAGATAGAATGAATGGTTTTTGAGCCTTCTGCATCATAAACAGCAATAGCTTCCGTGATTTCAGAGGCGCTTGATACCACTCGCTACTATAGCTGCAACGTGATCGTACGAAAGCATAATTAATAATGTTATTTCTGAAAAATAATAATTTTCACAAGAATCTAATTCTAAGCGTGTACAGTTTCCTCACAGTGGACAATGTTAATGAACAAATTACTTTCAAAGACGTGAATAATAATAATCACAATAACACGTATATATCAAAAGAAAAATAGACGCGACTCAGATATGATGTAATGCAGAAAACAACGCAAAGGATATACGTTTAGTGCTAAATTTACATAATCTAAGATAAATTTGCGGATCATAAATGACTGAAACATAATTACAGTTTGTACAAGAGTTCGGAACTGCGATCCATCAGGTTTTGTCCAGGCGTAATATTCACGAACACCCCAAAATAATAACCAAGCATCGTGAAGTTCAATGCAAATACCATTATGAAATTCTTCGAAGCCAAATTATCGCGTATCTGAAAGAGACTTATTACTACATGTCCGTAATAAATCTTCATAGCATTTGGTCGATTACACTTAAAAAAGTCCTTACGTCAAAACCTCAACGCCGATGTTACTTACATTAACGAGTGTAACGGCGATGGCTAATACTATGACAAAAAATTGCGTAGCAAAGGACATCGTGTAACAGGATATTACGAGGTTGGTCCCTCTTAAACAAATGTAGATATATGTATTGGACAACCGCCATTCAATTTTAAAAACGTATTAAGCTACTTTGCATCTAATCAGGAATTTCCCTTGACGCTCGTGCCTTTGGATATAGTAAATGAGCACGTCTTAAATGAGTATACAGGGCGGAGCTTTTTCTACGTTTTAACGAAATATAAAATTTTGTGATCGATAGAAGCGTAGATTACGTTTTACAAACTCTGCATGTAATTTCTATCTGTTTACATGACGCAGATGCTATAAAGATCATATACTTACGGTAAATGCTATTTTGTTAAAACGCTCGATCTCATACGTATTATCATGATCGATTCTACAGTTCTAAATATTGTGCTTTAATTCACTTAAGTTTTAATAACTTCAGAAATGTTGGAAATAAAAACAGCTACGAAGAGGGCCACTGGAAGCTCGATTTGCGATCCAGATTTTGTCATTAAACTATTAAGCTCAAAATCTAATCTTTTACCGTGATTATTCTGCATTCTCTACGAAAACTCGATAGTTACTATTTTCCGCAATTCATGTTAAATAACCATCTGGCAGAATATAAAGAGTAGGTAATGTGAAAGCTGCTCGAAGAATTATATCAATAAACAGGCCTTAAGGTGAGTTCTTTAAATACACATATATACAGGACTTATAAGCATATGTAAAAAATCCGGTCTTCGGTAATACGAACTTTACAATCTTCAACTGCTTCATCACCACGTTTAAGATTCGCTGACGAATCACCGCTTTCTTTTGGCTCTTGGACATCAACCGCATGTCGTCGAACATGTGTTCCAACCTGTACCTGAAATAAAATCTACGCTTAAATCATAGTTTCATATTAATCCGCAGGGAATCGATGGGCCTTGGAAGGTGATGATTGGATTCAAGCATTTTTTCGCTAGGGGCTCGTGTCGATGAGTAGAGAGGTATTTCACGATTATTGCTGCGATGCAGATAAAATACTCTTGCTCTATACTCTAACTCTTTACTCCGTCTCTGATTCTGATTCCGTGCCGTGTCACCCAAAACTAATCCACGCACACCCAATCGCTCTTCTTCAGCCGCCTAGCAGCCCAAGCACTCTCTCTCCGGTCGCACACACTTATACACTTTAAAATATTTATTCATTCCCACGCCGGACTATTTCATCAATCCCACGGATATATTCATGATTCTGCTCGGAATGATTTATACGTAGGATTATCAACAAATTTCTCGTCAGGTTAACGGTTGCACTAAAAGTTTTGTGTCTTATGTCAAAAAAGTGAGTCACTGATAATTTCACATATATTAAAAGGGCATTTAGATGAAAATTCAAGTTTACGGTTGATCTCGATGTCATTGCAAAAAAGCTTCGGTTTGATTGTATATATCGTAAATCAATACTCACCCTGCGATGCAGTACATTCCGGAAACATAATAACTGATCGCAATGTAAAGTAGGTCCGCTGCTACAGTGACAAGGCACCCTACAGCGCCTACGCACTGAATGTTCAGAATAATGTAAAAACTGCAGCCCCGAAGGCTGGCTGAATATCCAAACGCAGATAGCATTTTTTCCGACCGAGATTCGTCCAAAGGCTTTATTATATCTAGGATATTCGGGACGAATAACATCAATACAAAACCGACCACAGCCACGCACACGATAACTAAAATCGTGAAAATGTCTTGTCTTAAATCAGAATTGTAAGGACCTCGTCTTACACTCGGGTTGCATGCTCTTTCTTTCGGGTCAAAAGATTCTTGGAGGAATTCCGCCCGGTAACTGTCTAATGTTCCGATATTTGTAAAGCTTACTGGTATAAGACTTTCCTAAGGCCCATCCCTCAGCAGCAGATCTATTCATGATCTCGGTTTCACTTTCCGATCGCGAAACTTGACAATCGAGCGCAATAAATTCCAATGTATCTCGTATCTACAATTCGACACTTATACGCGTAAATAATTTAGTCGTGAAGTATAGATAACTGAAATCCGCAATATCCATTATTTCTTAAAGATTTAAGGGTATATTTATGCTACTCACGGCCCTAATTTTGATCCAACATGTCAAGTATTTTACAAAAACCGCCGTTATGAAACCGAAGAGCGGAAGTACGTGCATAAGTTGTTCAAACTTCCCCTTTGCACTAATAATCCCGTATATCTAAACAGAAATGTTGAGAGTTACAATTGGCTGACATGAACGACCAGTGTATACTGTTAATGTATAAATCCATAGTAGCGTAAATCCTTGGTTCGTCTTTGGCAGTTCAAATTTTAACTTCAATTTCATTGTTCAGTCGTACGTTTACTTCGCATGATTTGTAATATGGCGTTGTTTAAAAAGGCGTTAATTAAGAAGTTGATTACAATCGGCATTGGTTTACTAGGCTATCGTAGACTATCAATTTCACTCGCTGTTACCGACAGTCAGACGTTATAATTTGAATATAATGCATTGATCGTGAGATCTAAAGGTCGAATACTTTACCTCAGTGACACAAACTAATATAGGAACTAGACAAATCACAGCCCGAATCAGATACTTCCTATTACCAGCGTCGTATGGCCATTGGCCGACGAGTAGTAGAAGCTTCCTACTCATCTTAAACAGCGGATACTCGTAGAGAACCATTCCTCTTCGAAGGCTCACGATCGACTGCTAAGTGGTGGGGGAGGTAGACTCCATCGAGCTCGTCTTCTACTTGAATATTTTCACTTGGATATTTTTTCGATCGATGATATCCTATTTATTGTAAAAGCAGGTTTCTGCTACTGTAAGATAATGAGAAAAATATCGAGGCTAATGCACCGCCTATTTTTTTCGTTGCATATTAAATGAATGCCAGCCGCTCATTGGGTATCGATCGTCCGCTTCCCTTTTCATGTTGTGACACGTCCAGACGTATACTTAAAGAAATTATGTACACTTTTACGATGAATGCCATTCATGTATTTTACGAAGCTTTTGTGCAAATTCTTCGGAGGAGGTCGAAATACAGAGGGAGAGCGCAGTCTGCATTCAACCTTCCTCCAGTCAACATCCATCTTACATCCTCCGCAGAAGGCCTGATCGCTGTCTTCTCGCAGCACGTTCGACGCTTCCCTTCAAAATACTGTCATACGATAGATATATTACAATAAATGCACGTGTGCATTTGTGTTTAAGGTAACGTGAAATAATGTGCGTCTCTTGAGATGTAATACTGTGCGAGTGTATTTTATTCCACAAATCGGGCATATACTAATTGAATAACTACTGTTTTACTGGTACGTGATTTAATATGCCGCTGAGCGAAGATTGAAAAAAACGAACCCTCGTTTGGGTCATAACCGAATTTTGTTGATCGAACACTTGTTGGGGATCTAGCAAGAATTCTGCATCGAATGCAAGGGCAGAGAACAGAACAGATATTTTATTAACGATATTGCACTTACTTCACCGTTTTTGTTTTACATTATTACATTTTGACATCTATTAAAATATACGTTTAATACGAAATTAATTAATCACTATACGCATACCATCCACAGCATCTTTACAAAATATTACACTTCCATTTTGCTTCAAGGCACGTGATCGACTAACCTGCGTTCTTTCGAGAATAAATTCTATCAACATGCTTAACTGAAGAATAACGTAACTAGTCCGTTGGATTTACAGCGTGTCCTCGATATTTTCTTTATTTCTTAATAGAAGATATCATCATGAAGTAAGAGAAAGATGTTTGCATGATCTGAAACAATAAAGCAGAAAGCACAGAATACGAACCATGTATGCACAGTCTCCTTTCTCTCTGGCTTTCTCTCTCTCTCTCTCTCTCTCTCTCTCTCTCTCTCTCTCTCTCTCTCTCTCTTTGTCTTTCTTATTACTCGTACCATCAATTATGCTCGTTACATGAATCGCACATGTCGAATCGTATCGTTTTCTCTCGTTTGCGCGCGCATTTTCTGCTCGGTCAAACGATCATCATATATTTGTAACTACATTTCTAAATATGTAATACCAATCCAATCACGGTGCTAACCAGTAAGAAATCACGGTGCTAACTTTCAAAAATATCTCAGAAACCACTGACACCTAACTTTATGTCAACTAAGATTTTTTTCTTTGCACACAAACGTGGAATACTTTGTTTAATTACCCTGTATCAGAAAAGTGTTTATGGCGACAGAAAATTTTAGCGAACAAAAGGCATTATTAAACATGCGTCATACCATGCTGCAAGTTTCGTACGTCATGTCTATTATTCCTTCGGCAGATGGAATGAATGGTTTTTGAACTTTCTGCATCATAAAGGGCAATAGCTTCTGTGATTTTAGAGGTGCTTGATACCACTTGCTACTGTAGCTGCAACATGATCGTACAAAAACATAAATAATAATGTCGCTTCAGAAAAGTAACAGTTTTTACAGGAACGTTCTCCAAACAACAATCTAATCTTAAGCACGTTTCCTCTTTATCGACAAACTTAATCAATAATTACTTTCACGATGTGAATAATAATAATCACAATAAAGCGTATATACCAAAACGCGTGTAAAGAGAAAAGAACGCGATTCGAATATAAAGAGAATAAAGCAGAGAATAAAGCAAAGCATGTACGTTTAGTTCTAAATTGACACCATGCCAGAAATATTTGCGAATCAGTAATGACTGAAACATAATTACAGTTTGTTTAAGAGTTCGGAACTTCGATCCACCAGGTTCTGTCCAGGCGTGATATTTATGAACACCCCAAAATAATCAGCGACCATCGCGAAGCTCAGTGCAAATACCACTACGTGATTCCCCGAGGCCAAATTATCGCTTATCTGAAAGAGAACTGTTATCAAATGTCCGTAACAAATGTTGGTGGTGTTTGGTCGATTACCCTTAAAAAAGTGCTAACTCTTAAAAATCTCGGCTCCAATGTTACTTACATTAACAAGTCTAGTGGCGATGTCTAATACTATGACAAAAAATTGCGCGGCAAAGGACATCATGTAACAGGACAGTATGAGATTGGTCCCTCTTAAACAAAACATATATGTATTCGATAACCGCCATTAAATTCTAAAACACGAATTATGCTTCGTTGCGTCTTGTCCGAATCAAAGTAATTGTCTGTCCGAATCAAAGAATCAAATAATAAATCAAAAACAAAATTATCGGACAGGAATGTGCCTATATAATTAATAGCATTCACTGTCCATTCACTTTCATCCATATTCAGAAATTTTTAGCCTTTTACGTGACGTAGATGGTATAAAAACTTTACATTTACGATAAAAGCGATTTTGTTGGAACACAAGATCTCATACATATTGTATTACAATATTATGATCGATTCTAAACAATGTACTTTAATTCGCTTAAGTTTTAGTAACTTCAGAAACATGCATAAAACACAACTACGGGAAGAACCGCCAGAAGTTCGATTTCTAATCCATGTTTTGTCGTCAAAGTATTTAGCCCAAAATTAAATCTTTTATCGCGATTCTACCAGATCCTCTAGTTATTATTTTCCACAATTCATGTTAAAAAAAACTTATGCTAGTATGTAAAACGTAGGTAATGTCAAAAACTGCACGAAGAATTATATTAATAAATCTGTCTTAAGGTGATTATCAGTTCCTTAGCTACATATATATAGGATTTATAGACATGCATATACAACCTGTTTGCCTTAATAATGTCTTAATAATACGAACTTTATAATATTTAACTGCTGCGTCACCGCGTTTAATATTCGCTGCTGAATTACCGCTGTCCTTTGCCTATCAGGTATCAACTGCACGTCGTCGAACATGTGCTCCAACCTGTACCTAAAACAGGATTTACGTGTAAATCACAGTTTCAAATTGTTATGCTGGGAACTGATGGGCTTCAGTGGGTGATGGTTGGGTCCATGCATTTTCTCGTCAGCGAGTCGTGTCGATAAGTAGAGCTACTTTATGATTATTGCCACGATGCAGATAAACTACTCTTACTCTCTGTTCTAACCCTTTAGTTTGTCCCTGATTTTGACTCATACTATACTCTGTGATTCTGACTCTGTGCTCTACACTCTGATTTCCGTGACTCTCCGCGATGCTCTGTGAGTCTACGCTCTGCTTTCCGCGACTCTCTGATCTTCTCTGGGCTACGTTCTTCTACCCTGAGGATTCGCACGCCGGACTATTTCACAGATACATTCCACAGTTCCACAGATGCATTCATGATTCAGCTCGGATGGATTCATACGTAGGATCATCAACAAATTTCTCGGTAAACTAGCGGTTGCATTAAAAATGTTGTATTTCCCGCGAAAAGAGGAAAGTAATCGCCGATACTCTCGCATATATTAAGCCGACATTTTGAAGAAAATATAAGTTGATAGTCGATCTCGATATAATTTCAAGAGATCAAGCTCCGCTTTGTTTAAAACGCAACACCGCAAAAAATAGATTAGTCAACATTACAGATCAACACTTACCCTGCGACGGAGAACATTCCGCAAATATAATTAACAACTGCCATATAAAGCAAGTCCGTTGCTACAATGATCATGATCCCTTCAACGATTACACACTGAATGTTCAGGATAATGTAAAAGCTGTAGCCTTGAAAATTGGTCGAATATCCAGCCTCGGTTACAAGCTTCTCCGTCCGAGATACGTCCAAAGGTTTGATTGCATCTAGGATACTCGGGATGAATAGCGTCAATACAAAACCGACCACAGCCCCGAACACGATAACTAAAATCGTGAAAATGTAATCTTGTAAATCAGAAATGTAAGGACCTCGCTTTAATCCTCGTGCACGACCTTACATTCGAATCATAATATTCTTGGAGATTCTCATACACTAACTCCTAAGAATTCCGCCCGACCAACATTCTAATGTTCCTATATTCGTAAAGCTTACAGATGTAAAACTTCCCCAAGGTCCATCCCTCAGCAGCGGATCTATTCATGATCTCAATTTCGTTTTCCGATCGCAAAGCATCGTGATCGAGCGCGATAAATTCCAATATATCTCGTATCTGCAATTTCACGCTTTTACGCGTAAATAATCGACGGCTTGCAAGAGATTCGAGGGTATATTTATGCTACTTACGACTCCGATTTTGATGTAACAAGTCACGTATTTTAAAAAAGCCACCGTCATGAAGGCGAAGAGGGGAAGCACGTGCACAATTTTGTCAAACTTATTTTCCGCACTAATAAGCTCGTATGTCTGAAGAAAAATGTTCGCAGTTACAATTTGCTGCTCCACGTCAAAAAATACTTCGACCCCTTCCGTTCGAATTGTGTCTAACGGACTAAAGGCATACTTCATATTCGATAAAAATACACACCAAATATACGCTATTAATGTATAAACCCATAGTTGCCTAAGAACCGGTTTATCTTCACAGACCCAAATTTTGATTACAATTTCATTATTAACCGTACATTTACTTCGCGTGTTCTGTAATACGGTGCTCTCTGATTGAGTAAGAAGTAGATCACTATCAGCATTGGTTTACTAGGCAATCATAGAGTTTTAGTTTAATTCTTTCTTCTGAGTTCTAGTTTTAATTCTTTACTATCGACAGTTAGACGTCTGAGTTTGAATAGAACGAATTAATCGCAAGAGTCGAGTACTTTACCTGAGTGACACAAGTAAATATAGGAACTAGACAAATCACTGCCCGAATCAGATACTTCCTGTTACCAAGGTCATATGGCCATTGGCCGACTATTAGTAGGAACTTTCGACTCATCTTAAACTGCGGATACTCGTAGAGAACCATTCCTCTTCGAAAGCTGACGACCGACTGTTAAGGCGAGGGGGAAGTGGACTTCTTCGAACCGTCAAACTTGCCTTGGACTTGAATATTTTCTTTATAATACTTTTCCGAATGAAGATAAGCTACTTATAGTAAAAGCAGTACCCTACGACTGTAAGATAATAAGCGGAAGATGGTGGCTGATGCAACGCGTATTTTTTTCGTTGCATAATAAATTAACGCAACCCTCTCTTTAGGTATCGATCGTCCGCTTCACCGTGCGTGTCGTGAAGTATTTTCCTACGCGCATATTACAGGCACAATTTTCCACCTTTTTTCCAACTTTCGAGCAATCATTTTCAAATAAGGATAAGGGTGGGAGTGGGGGAGGGGGGGAGGTCACGAAAAAAGAGCGTAGTCGACGTTCAACCACCGTGCAGTGAACAGCTATATTACATTCCTCCATCGAAATTAGTTGTACCAGTATTCCTTCTCATAGTATCGAGTTGAGCACTCCTTTTGAAAGTACGACAGTATTATCGCAAAATCTGAAACTGTAGCTGAAACATATTGCAGTGACACACCATCTTCGTGCACGAGCTTTCTTTATTTCTTACGTGTACAATAACGGTAGTTCTAGACGAAGTCCTATTTTGAGATGCGTGAATGTAGCAAAGGTGAGTTGACCTCCTCGTATCTCACCAAGTTCCGTAAATCACGTGCTCTCGTCCGAAATCGAATAAATGACGGTGAAGTATGAAAAGGATATCTGTACAATCTTGAAAGGGAGACCATTTCACCAAAGTATTGGGACGATGCACGCGCTGGTCCGGAAGTTTCCCCGACGCATATACTCCGACCAGTTTCATCTTTTCCAGAAATCACCAAAAGTATGTAAAATATTTCCAAAAACTTGTCGTCCATTAAAAATGATCCAACTGGCTATCGAGCTATTGCAAAAGCGTTTGTTATTCGAATTCGACCACGGCAGGGACACTTCCTAAACCCATGCGGAAAAACTAGCGCACAAAATAGTCTAAATACAAGACTTTTGTGATTTTTTTTATTCCATAGATTCGTTCGTGTAAAGTGCTTTGTACCTTGCCGAACATTTCGAATGTCATGTCCATCAGACCAGCGGCGGACGGTACGTATGGTTTCTGAATTCCCTGCATCAGAAACAGGGCCAGTTTTTGGGACTTCACGGGCGCACTGTACCAATAACCGTTCCATCTGTAACGTAATACGATACAACATCGATATCGGAACCCCTAAAAGTGTTCGTTGAGGTAATTGTTGTAAGAAAAATACGATATATTGCGGCGCAACAATAAAGTCAAGCGAGGAACCCAGAGGTTTACTATTGTATTTTTCCAAGGATCGGGCGATATCAAGATGGTCTGCCCTATTTTTCACGCTCATTCTTCATTTGTAAAATAATTACGTTTTATCCATGAGCGTCGAACTGTAATCCATCACACGCTGGCCGGGTATTAGGTTCAAAAATATAATGAAATAATGGCCGAGAAGATCCACGACGAATAATACAGCCAACACGTGATTTCCCAAATTTAACATCTTATACAGCTGAAAGTAAGAAATAGTTGCACTCACTGCGGCACAACATTTCTGACAGGCGGCTCCAAAAATATATGTCCAAAAAATATTGAGAAATCTAAATCATATAATCGCGTGCTGGACTTACGTTGAAAAGTAATCCGACGATAGCAACTGTTATCACGAAAAACTGCAGAACGTAGGATGTGGCGTAGCATGACAAAACGAGCTGAACGTATCTGAGAGAACAAATTTTTTTAATAAATTTATAATTTAAAAAGTATATAAGTGAAGAATTGATATAATAGGAATAATAAAGGGAATGATTCTGACTTTATTCGTTGATCGTATTATAACACTGCTTCGATAATAATTATACGCGAATGGTAATCATTTTTTTTAGGCGAAGCGGTCGCATAAGTATATTACTCGATAAATCACTAACTTCATGATTCTTAAATGATGTTTTACTAAATGTTGTATTCTTGCTTGGAAAAGTATGATCCTGTCTTCGATGCGCGTATCATGATCAGCATCGAATATATGTTCCAGTTGGTATCTGAAAAATAACCTTAATACGCTACCAAGAAAATCATAGCAACAGTAAAATCGCTCAAAACATTCTTTCGATAAAATCCTGTATAACAATTATTTTATAAATTCAATTATTCAGGCGTAATCCCTGTACAAGTATTTTGTTCGAAACGTAGAAGTGTATAATATATGAATAAAGTCGTGATTATTAATGCGGCCAATTTATAGGTTATTATTGGAATACTGAATTCAGAATTTAAATAGGTGCATCACAAACTGCAGGATAAATAAATTTATAGACCACTTCTATAATTATCGGTACACATGCTTCACAATCAGCTTAGTTTACAATTTTTTAAACAAGCATATCTACCAATTTTTCGGAAAGGAGATCATCCGTTTCACGAAGGACGAAATGTGCGTTATCGATGCATCCAAAATACGTTAGTGTTGTACTTACCCCAGGACGTTGTAGAGTCCACAAGCGTGGAATGCGATCGCTAAGTAAGCCACGTCTATTGCCGTAATAGCGAACAAGGCTACCATGCTTGTGCTTTGGATGTGCAATAGAATGGGATAATAGTACTTCTCTGGATCAATCAGGTATTCGAATCCGAAAGGTGGTATTCGCGGATGAGGTTCTTCGCCTGGCAATATGAGATCGTATACGAAAGGCTCACATGCCAACAACACAAAACCCATAGCAGCCGCAAAGCAGCTTACTGAAAAACATAATAAGTATTTTATAATCCTACTCGATTATCGAATACCTTGAGTCTCTTATTGGAAAGGCGCGAAGAATTTTGGTATTGCAAGTAAAAATATTTATCGACTCAAAAGGATGATGTCCCATTTATTCGGCCGCTATCGTCAATAAATCAAATATTATTTCAGATATTCGAAACGGATAAGTGCGGGTGTATATCACGCGTTTATGAAAATATCGTTTATTACCTAGAACGAAGGACAAGAATATTTTAATTATATTCGTAAACTAATTCAGCGAAACGATCAAAGTTTTCAAAAATAACTTTCCAACTGCCAAGCACCTTACGCAGATAAGTTTTTCCGTAGAACCATGCCTCGGTGACGCATATATTCATTACTCGAATTTCGCATTCCGCTTTCATTATGCGCCAATGATACTGAATACGCTCCAAGATTTGTTGTAACTGAAATCCAAAGGAATGGACCATAATTGGATTTATGCGCAAAACACGCGATTAATCATTATGAACAATAAATGTCTCACGATGTGGTTGTTGACCCAATAGCCCATGTATTTTACGCCGAATGTCATGCAGTACATTACATAGGGAAGCATCTCGAAAACAACATTTATTCCGCCCACGGTGACGATTTTGGCTATCTATTATGCAAGAATATTTTTAATTTACAGTAAGCAGACAAATTCAAACAACAGATATACTTTTCTTAACCGCAGCATAGAAAATAGTGTAATTCATAACTAAATAATATTTATATATTTTTTCCCTGTCAATAACGATGCAGCACATCAATATAAAAGTTAGATTTGAGTATAAAAGTTGGATTTGAATATTACTCGCTGTAGTAGCTAAAGATATTAGGAATCTTAGCAGCAAAAACGATTAAAACTCTTTCGCTAAAGTGAAAAATGTTTCCGAAACACCAGTCGTGTTTCTCATAAGTTAGAAAATCGACGCAATACCTGGACAAACAGGAGAGAAAAGAAGCTGAAGCAGATCAGGAATCGCGGCAGGTATTTGTAACGACCTCGCTGTCCAGGCCATAGACCGATCGCCAAGAGCATCAGGCGACTGACCCTTAAATGAGGATCCTCCTGAAAGAGGTTCATCCCTCCACGAATCGCGAGAAAGGACTGACCGTGAGGGGAGAAAACTAAGGCGCGATTTTGGTATAACAGAGTATTGTCGTCTGTCATGTGATAATGTTTACGTTATTCTCACGCCAAAAAACTTGCAAGCCGATCAGAACGCAGCTTGGCCATAAGATAATATTCCGTGTACTGCGACCGGTTGTGTCGTGCTTATTACAGCCACGTATTGAGCAAATAGGGTGGAAACTAAGTGGCGGTTTGTGGGGTAGTTTAATATTGATTACCTGTCAACCCACGTTGAGACTGTATGAAGCGCATTTAGAATTTCACGCACGCACTTCTACCACTGCGTTTCGTTTCACCTTCGATTTTCTTCCACTCCACTTGTTTCGGTACCCCCGCCTCGAGAACATCTAAGTGCGCTGAACATCTGAGTCCGACGTCCGTCCACGGCGTGGACTTGGCGAACACCGTCGTTTCGCGAAAAGTTGTGGCTTCAGACACAGTATTGTATTACATTATATTATACCTGAAATTGTACCTGTAAACCTTGGACCAAGCGACAATATTTCTTTTTCTTCCATCGGATGTAGACTGGGAGATCTTTGGGTGTGCATTAAATGAAAGGTGTGGTGGCATAAAACGAGTTCGCGAAGTAGATACTTTCGTCGTGGCAATGTTGTTTAGCGTGTGTAAATATTAGAAGCTCTTCGTTACTATACTCTGTGAATCTGACTCTGTACTCTACGCTCTGATCTCCATGATTCTCTGTGATGCTTTCCGCGACTTTCCGATCTTCTCAGGGCTACGTTCTTTTACCCTGAGGTCTCTGCACGCATCCCTTCGCCCCTGATTCATAGACATTTGCACGACCTTCGAGCATGTTCGGCCCTCAAAACCGTGCGTCACCCAAAACTAATCCAGGCCCTCCGTCCCCATCGCTCTTCTTTCACAAACACACTTATACACTTTTGAATATTTATTAATTAGCACGCCAAATTATTTCACCAGTTCCACAGATACATTCATGATTCAGCGCGGAAGGATTTATACGTAGGATTATCAACAAATTTCTCGATAGGCTAGCGGTTGCATTAAAAATTTTGTTCCTTCCATTGAAATTGTGTCTAACGGGCTAAAGGCATACGCCATATTCGACAAAGATATAGACGAAATATATTCTATTAATGTATAAACCCATAGATACCTATGAACTGGTTTATCTTCACAAGTTCAAGTTCCTACCACCAGAGCGCTCCTTTTGAAAGTACGACAGTGCAATGTAATCGCAAAATCTGAGACAGTAGCCGAAACATATTGCAGTGATACACCATCTTCGTGCACGAGCTTTCTTTATTTCTTACGTGTACAATAACGGTAGTTCTAGACGAAGTCCTATTTTGAGATGCGTGAATGTAGCAAAGCTGAGTTGACCTCCTCGTATCTCACCAAGTTCCGTAAATCACGTGCTCTCGTCCGAAATCGAATAAATGACGGTGAAGTATGAAAAGGATATCTGCACAATCTTGAAAGGGAGACCATTTCACCAAAGTATTGGGACGATGCACGCGCTGGTCCGGAAGTTTCCCCGACGCATATACTCCGACCAGTTTCATCTTTCCCAGAGATCACCAAAAGTATGTAAAATATTTCCAAAAACTTGTCGTCCATTAAAAATGATCCAACTGGCTATCGAGCTATTGCAAAAGCGTTTGTTATTCGAATTCGACCACGGCAGGGACACTTCCTAAACCCATGCGGACAAACTAGCGCACAAAATAAGCTAACTGGTGGTTCGGAATCCACCTTAAACAGTAGGTCCTAGGCCATATGACCTTAGCAGTCGGTGCCGAAAAATGAATAAAAAAAAAAAAAAAAAAAAAAATAAGCTAAATACAAGACATATGTGATTTTCTTGATTTCATAAAATTGTTCGTGTAATGTCATACTTTGCCTACCTTGCCGAATATTTCGAATGTCATGTCCATCAGACCAGCAGCGGATAGTACGTACGGTTTCTGAATTGCCTGCATCAGAAACAGGGCCAGTTTCTGGGACTTCACGGGCGCAGTGTACCAATTACCGTTCCACCTGTAACGTAACACGATACAAAATCGATATCAGAGCCCCTAAATGCGTTTGTTGAAGTGATTGTTGTACGAAAAATACGATGTATTGCGGCGCAATAATAAAGAAAGTCAAGCGAGGAACCCAGAGGTTTATTATCGTATATTTCCAAGGGGCGGGCTGTATCAAGATGGCTTGCTCTATTCTTCATGCTTATTCCTCATTTGTAAAATAATTACGTTTTATCCATGAGCGTCGAACTGTAATCCATCACACGCTGGCCGGGTATTAGGTTCAAAAATATAATGAAATAATGGCCGAGAAGATCCACGACGAATAATACAGCCAACACGTGATTTCCCAAATTTAACATCTTATACAGCTGAAAGTAAGAAATGGTTGCACTTACTGTGGCACAACATTTCTGACACGCGCGTCCAAAAATATAGGTTCAACTAATATCGAGAAACCTAAATCGCATAATCGTGTGCTGGACTTACGTTGAATAGTAATCCGACGATAGCAACTGTTATCACGAAAAACTGCAGAACGTAGGATGTGGCGTAGCATGACAAAAGGAGCTGAAGATATCTGAGGAGAAGAATTTTTTTAATAAATTTATAATTTAAAAAATATATAAGTGAAGAATTGATATAATAGGAATAATAAAGAGAATGATTCTGACTTTATTCGTTGATCGTATTATAACACTGTTTCGATAATAATTATGCGCGAATGGTAATCATTTTTTTTAGGCAAAGCGGTCGCATAAGTATATTACTCGATGAATCACTAACTTCATGATTCTTAAATGATGTTTTACTAAATGTTGTATTCTTGTTTTGAAAAGTATGATCCTCTCTTCGATGCGCGTTTCATGATCGACATCGAACATGTGTTCCAGTTGGTATCTGAAAAATAACCTTAATACGCTTCCAAGAAAACCATAGCAACAGTATCATCGCTCAAAACATTCTGTCGATAGAATCCTGTATAACAATATACAAAACGGATAAAATTTGTATTCGACCAGTTACATTTTCATGATGTGACAAATAAGCGATAGAGGTACTGCATTGTCGCTTCAACAAATTTAATTATTCATTTCCTTCGAAACGTACAAGTATATAATATATTAATAAAGCCGTGATTATTAATGCGGCCAATTTATAGTTTATTCTTGGAATACTGGATTCGCAATTTAAATAGATGCACCACAAACTGCAGGATAAATAAATTTATAGACCACTTCCATAATTATCGGTACACGTACTTTAAAATCTTCCACCTCGTCTTGCTTTATAATGGTGCTCGCAATCAGCTCAGTTCACAATTTTTCGAAAAGGAGATCCTCCGTTTCACGAAGGACGAACTGTGCGTTATCGATGCATCCAAAATACGTTAGGGTTGTGCTTACCCCAGGACGTTGTAGAGTCCGCAAGCGTGGAATGCGATCGCTAAGTAAGCCACGTCTACTGCCGTAATAGCGAACAAGCCTACCATGCTTGTGCTTTGGATGTGCAACAGAATGGGATAATAGTACTTCTCTGGATCAATCAGGTATTCGAATCCGAAAGGTGGTATTCGCGGATGAGGTTCTTCGCCTGGCAATATGAGATCGTATACGAAAGGCTCACATGCCAACAATACGAAACCCATAGCAGCCGCAAAGCAGCTTACTGAAAAATATAATAAGTATTTTATAATCCTACTCGATTATCGAATACCTTGAGTCTCTTATTGGAAAGGCGCGAAGAATTTTGGTATTGCAAGTAAAAATATTTATCGACTAAAAAGGATGATGTCCCATTTATTCGGCCGCTATCGTCAATAAATCAAATATTATTTCAGATATTCGAAACGGATAAGTGCGGGTGTATATCACGCGTTTATGAAAATATCGTTTATTACCTAGAACGAAGGACAAGAATATTTTAATTATATTCGTAAACTAATTCGGCGAAACGATCAAAGTTTTCAAAAATAACTTTCCAACTGCCAAGCACCTTACGCAGATAAGTTTTTCCGTAGAACCATGCCTCGGTGACGCATATATTTATTACTCGAATTTCGCATTCCGCTTTCATTATGCGCCAATGATACTGAATACGCTCCAAAATTTGTTGTAACTAGAATCCAAAAGAATGCACCATAATTCGATTTATGCGCAAAACACGCGATTAATCATTATGAACAATAAATGTCTCACGATGTGGTTGTTGACCCAATAGCCCATGTATTTTACGCCGAATGTCATGCAGTACATCAAATAGGGAAGCATCTCGAAAACGACATTTATTCCGCCCACGGTCACGATTTTGGCTATCTATTATGCAAGAATATTTTTAATTTACAGTAAGCAAATTCAAACAACAGATATACTTTTCTTAACCGCAGCTTAGAAAATAGTGTAATTCATAACTAAATAATATTTATCTATTTTTCCCCGTCAATGGCGATGCAGCACTTCAATATAAAAGTTGGATTTGAGTATTACTCGCCGTAGTAGCTAAAGACATTAGGAATCTTAGCAGCAAAAACGATTAAAACTCTTTCGCTAAAGTGAAAAATATTTCCAAAACACCAGTCGTGTTTCTCATAAGTTAGAAAATCGACGCAATACCTGGACAAACAGG
This sequence comes from Ampulex compressa, assembly GCA_038496175.1. NCBI lineage: Eukaryota > Metazoa > Arthropoda > Insecta > Hymenoptera > Ampulicidae > Ampulex > Ampulex compressa. The sequence goes on along the minus strand of JBCFXI010000601.1, from coordinate 89,551 downwards.
AGAGAAAAGAAGCTGAAGCAGATCAGGAACCGCGGCAGGTATTTGTAACGACCTCGCTGTCCAGGCCATAGACCGATCGCCAAGAGCATCAGGCGACTGACCCTTAAATGAGGATCCTCCTGAAAGAGGTTCATCCCTCCACGAACCGCGAGAAAGGACTGACCGTGAGGGGAGAAAACTAAGGCGCGATTTTAGTATAACAAAGTATTGTCCTCTGAAACGTGACATTGTTTACATTATTCTCACGCCAAAAAACTTGCAAGCCGATCAGAACGCAACTTAGCCATAAGATAATATTCCCTGTGTTGCAACCGGTTGTGTCCTGCGTAGTATAGCTACATATTAAGCAAATAGGGTGGCAAGTAAGTGGCAATTCGAGGGGTAGTTTGATATTGATTACCTGTCAATCCACCTTGGGGCTGTATAAAGCGCATTTAGAATTCCACGCAAGCACTTCTACCACTGCGTTTCGTTTCAACTTCGATTTTTCTCCACTCCACTTGTTTCGGTACCCCCGCCTCGAGAACATCTAAGTGCGCTGAACACCTAAGTCCGACGTCCGTCCACCGCGTGGACTTGGCGAACACCGTCGTTTCGTGAAAAGTTGTGGCTTCAGACACAGTATTGTATTACATTATATTATACCTGAAATTGTACCTGTCAACCTTTGACCAAGCGACAATATTTTTTTTTTCTTCCTTCGGATGTAGACTGGGAGATCTTTGGGTGTGCATTAAATGAATCATTCACGGAGGACAATGCTTTGAACCGTACCATACTATAAAGAACTATTAACGTGTTAATCAGCGCTATTTCTATTCGTCATAAAAAAAATACTTTTGTGAATACATAGTAAAACTTTGATAATCGCCTATCTTTGTTCCCTTAAATGAATCATTCACGGAGGACAATGCTTTGAACCGTACCATACTATAAAGAACTATTAACGTGTTAATCAGCGCTATTTCTATTCGTCATAAAAAAAAAACTTTTGTGAATACATAGTAAAACTTTGATAATCGCCTATCTCGTAAAAATGTTGTTTTTGTGTTAAAATAATCATAGCGTATATATTTAAGTGTAAAAAATTAGTTGTACCCGTGTTCTTTCCCATAGTATCGAGTTGAGCGCTCCTTTTGAAAGTACGACAGTGCAATGTAATCGCAAAATCTGAAACTGTAGCCGAAACGTATTGCAGTGACACACCATCTTCGTGCACGAGCTTTCTTTATTTCTTACGTGTACAATAACGGTAGTTCTAGACGAAGTCCTATTTTGACATGCGTGAATGTAGCAAAGCTGAGTTGACCTCCTCGTATCTCACCAAGTTCCGTAAATCACGTGCTCTCGTCCGAAATCGAATAAATGACGGTGAAGTATGAAAAGGATATCTGCACAATCTTGAAAGGGAGACCATTTCACCAAAGTATTGGGACGATGCACGCGCTGGTCCGGAAGTTTCCCCGACGCATATACTCCGACCAGTTTCATCTTTCCCAGAGATCACCCAAAATATGTAAAGTATTTCCAAAAACTTGTCGTCCATTAAAAATGATCCAACTGACTATCGAGTTATTGCAAAAGCGTTTCTTATTCGAATTTGACCGCGGCGGGGACACTTCCTAAACCCACGCGGAAAAACTAGCGCACAAAATAGGCTAAATAGAAGACGTATGTGATTTTCTTTATTTCATAAAATTGTTCGTGTAAAGTGCATTCTACCTTGCCGAACATTTCGAATGTCATGTCCATCAAACTAGCGGCGGACAGTACGCACGGTTTCTGAATTCCCTGCATCAGAAATAGGGCCAGTTTCTGGGACTTCACGGGCGCACTGTACCAATAACCGTTCCACCTGTAACGTAACACGATACAACATCGATATCAGAGCCCTTAAATATGTTTGTTGCAGTGATTGTGGTACGAAAAATACGATGTATTCCGGCGCAACAATAAAGAAAGTCAAGCGAGGAACCCAGAGGTTTATTATCGTATATTTCCAAGGGGCGGGCGGTATCAAGATGGCTTGCTCTATTCTTCATGCTTATTCCTCATTTGTAAAATAATTACGTTTTATCCATGAGCGTCGAACTGTAATCCATCACACGCTGGCCGGGTATTAGGTTCAAAAATATAATGAAATAATGGCCGAGAAGTTCCACGACGAATAATACAGCCAACACGTGATTTCCCAAATTTAACATCTTATACAGCTGAAAGTAAGAAATGGTTGCACTTACTGTGGCACAACATTTCTGACACGCGCGTCCAAAAATATAGGTTCAACTAATATTGAGAAACCTAAATCGCATAATCGCGTGCTGGACTTACGTTGAATAGTAATCCGACGATAGCAACTGTTATCACGAAAAACTGCAGAACGTAGGATGTGGCGTAGCATGACCAAACGAGCTGAACGTATCTGAGAGAACAAATTTTTTTAATAAATTTATAATTTAAAAAGTATATAAGGGAAGAATTGATATAATAGGAATAATAAAGAGAATGATTCTGACTTTATTCGTTGATCGTATTATAACACTGTTTCAATAATAATTATACGCGAATGGTAATAATTTTTTTTGGGCAAAGCGGTCGCATAAGTATATTACTCGATAAATCACTAACTTCATGATTCTTAAATGATGTTTTACTAAATGTTGTATTCTTGCTTGGAAAAGTATGATCCTGTCTTCGATGCGCGTATCATGATCAGCATCGAATATATGTTCCAGTTGGTATCTGAAAAATAACCTTAATACGCTTCCAAGAAAACCATAGCAACAGTAAAATCGCTCAAAACATTCTTTCGATAGAATCCTGTATAACAATATACAAAACGGATAAAATTTGTATTCGACCAGTTACATTTTCATGATGTGACAAATAAGCGATAGAGGCACTGCATTGTAGCTTCAACATATTTAACTATTTATTTCGTTCGAAACGTACAAATGTATAATATGTGAATAAAGCCGTGATTATTAATGCGGCCAATTTATAGTTCATTCTTGGAATACTGGATTCGCAATTTAAATAGATGCACCACAAACTGCAGGATAAATAAATTTCTAGACCACTTTCATAATTATCACGTACTTCACAATCAAACATACTTGACAATCAGCTCAATTTACAATTTTTTAAACACGCATATTTACCAATTTTTCGGAAAGGAGATCATCCGTTTCACGAAGGAGGAAATGTGCGTTATCGATGCATCCAAAATACGTTAGGGTTGTACTTACCCCAGGACGTTGTAGAGTCCGCAAGCGTGGAATGTGATCGCTAAATAAGCCACGTCTATTGCCGTAATAGCGAACAAGCCTACCATGCTTGTGCTTTGGATGTGCAAGAGAATGGGATAATAGTACTCCTCTGGATCAATCAGGTATTCGAATCCGAAAGGTGGTATTCGCGGATGAGGTTCTTCGTCTGGCAATATGAGGTCGTATACGAAAGGCTCACATGCCAACAACAAGAAACTCATAGCAGTTGCAAAGCAGCTTACTGAAAAAGACAATAAGAATTTTTTAATCCGCCTCGATTATCGAATACTTTAACTCTGTTATTGGTAATGCGCGAAGAATTTTGGCTCCGCAAGTAAAAATATTTATGGATTAAAAAGGATGATGTCCCATTTATTTGACCGATAATCGATTTGAGTGATATGTAATAAATCAAATATTATTTCAGATATTCGAAACGAATGAGTGCGGGTGTTTATCACGCGTTTATGAAAATATCGTTTATTACCTAGAACGAAGGACAAGAATATTTTAATTATATTCGTAAACTAATTTAGCGAAACGATCAAAGTTTTCAAAAATAACTTTCCAACTGCCAAGCACCTTACGCAAATAAGTTTTTCCGTAGAACCATGCCTCGGTAACGCATATATTCATTACTCGAATTTCGCATTCCGCTTTCATTATGCGCCAATGATATTGAATACGCTCCAAGATTTGCTGTAACTGCAATCCAAAGGAATGGAACATAATTCGATTTATGCGCAAAACACGCGATTAATCATTATGAATAATAAATGGCTCACGATATGGTTGTTGACCCAATAGCCCATGTATTTTATGCCGAATGTCATGCAGTACATTACATAGGGAAGCATCTCGAAAACGACATTTATTCCGCCCACGGTGACGATTTTGGCTATCTATTATGCAAAAGTATTTTTAATTTACAGTAAGCAGAGAAATTCAAACAACAGACATACTTTTCTTAAGCGCAGCTTAGAAAATAGTGTAATTCATAACTAAATAATATTTCTATATTTTTTTTCCGTCAATAACGATGCAGCACATCAATATGAAAGTTAGATTTGAGTATTATTCGCCGTAATAGCTAAAGACATTAGGAACCTTAGCAGCAAAAACGATTATGACTCTTTCGCTAAAGTGAAAAACCTTTCCAAACCACCAGTCGTGTTTCTCATAAGCTAGAAAATCGACGCAATACCTGGACAAACAGGAGAGAAAAGAAGCTGAAGCAGATCAGGAACCGCGGCAGGTATTTGTAACGACCTCGCTGTCCAGGCCATAGACCGATCGCCAAGAGCATCAGGCGACTGACCCTTAAATGAGGATCCTCCTGAAAGAGGTTCATCCCTCCACGAACCGCGAGAAACGACTGGCCGCGAGGGGAGAAAACTAAGGCCCGATTTTAGTATAACAAAGTATTGTCCTCTGAAACGTGACATTGTTTACATTATTCTCACGCCAAAAAACTTGCAAGCCGATCAGAACGCAACTTAGCCATAAGATAATATTCCCTGTGTTGCAACCGGTTGTGTCCTGCGTATTATAGCTACATATTAAGCAAATAGGGTGGCAAGTAAGTGGCAATTCGAGGGGTAGTTTGATATTGATTACCTGTCAATCCACCTTAGGGCTGTATAAAGCGCATTTAGAATTCCACGCAAGCACTTCTACCTCTACATTTCGTTTCAACTTCGATTTTTCTCCACTCCACTTGTTTCGGTACCCCCGCCTCGAGAACATCTAAGTGCGCTGAACACCTAAGTCCGACGTCCGTCCACCGCGTGGACTTGGCGAACACCGTCGTTTCGCGAAAAGTTGTGGCTTCAGACACAGTATTGTATTACATTATATTATACCTAAAATTGTACCTGCATACCTTGGACCAAGCGACAATATTTTTTTTTCTTCCATCGGATGTAGACTGGGAGATCTTTGGGTTTGCAGTAAATAAAATGTGTGCTATCATAAAACGAGTTCGCGATTACGCCAGGGATTGCCGATTTGATCTAAAGAAACGCTTAATCAAATGTTGCAAATGCTTTTTTGATTAATTGAAGTAAGGCGATGTTACGATACGTAAACGTAAAAGCTTTGAGTTATTGTAGGCACCTAGTCAAATACTTATCATAATACAATAATATTGTCACTGTAATATAAATGATGCACTTCGACGAAGTAGATACTTCCCTCGTGACAATGTTGTTTAGCGTGTGTAAATATTAGAAATTTTCCGTTACGAGTTCTTACTTTATTACGACAATACGTAACATAGAATTTAATTTGAAATTCATCTGTCGGATGATACATAGTCATTAAGACCGTGGGTAAATACTTTGGTTAATGAATTACATTTTATTTAGATATCATGAAATCGAGCCAAAATTTTACTCGGAACAAAAGACCAAAACTCTTGCACATATGTACGTACAATATGTACTGTGAGCCAAGGCTACCTCTGAATTGCGTGCATCATATTAAGTACAACGATCGCGCAGTGCGCAGAATCGTTAAAACAGTGCAAATGCATCTCGTCTTTTCAATATATCTACGACAATTGGTACTCGTCGATGAATGGTTACATTGACGCCATAATCCGAAGGTCATAGCTGCAGAGAATGGATGACCGTAAAGTATGACATGGACAGCTGCGTGATCTTGAAATAAAAGCCCTTCGTCAGCCACTAATTTGTATACATAAAAGATGCATTGATAATCCTAATCAAATAGACGTCGGATATTTCACAAAGGATTGTAAGTCGATGCCATCGGTATTAATGATCTCAGCGTAGCATTGCACGAAAGCAATAATGATCATAAATAAATCGAAGATCGAATCAAGCTATTGAAGTACTTCATGGTACTCACGGTGGCGAACATCTCAAACTTCAAATGTAAAATATTGGCGAGCGAAAGCTTCGTCGGCTCGATCATTCTCTGCATTAGGAAAAGCAGCAATTTTTGGGTTTTGATCGGCGCCATGTACCAATCGCTACTGTAACTGAAACATTAAAACCACCAGAGGTATTGTACGTGGGCAATTCGTGGAAACTCGGATATTATGACAAATTCAAGAGGATTCAGCTATAATTTCGTGCCCCTGGAAAATCGATGCGATTGACCGATCGAATTATTCGAGATAACGTTTAGTGTCCCAGCCTCGATTGTTTTTCGATGGAAGCGCAGTAATGTAGATGATTTATGCTGATTCCATTCGAATGAGCCGGCACGTTTACGCATATACTCTTTCGATGTACGTATGCCCAGCTTAATTTCTATCGGAGTATGAAATGCAAGCGAAACGTACAATGTACGATGAAGTGACCATATCGCGCGACCAGGATCCTATTACGTACGCTGAAGTATCTGCCCCAAGAAACACAAAAGAAATTCTGACAATTATCCGAATACACGGAAGAACGTGATAGCATGCTTTGCGAGTGTTTGGAAAAGATTTCAAGTTACAACGGCATAATACGAATAATAGCCTGGAAAGTTTCAAAGCGAATAATAAAATTTTGTAATTTCGTGAGTTGTATTTTTTGAATACACCTCGAAATCTATACTGAAAAAAATGCACAGCTAAAATGGCCTCGAAATTTATACCAAAAAAAAAATGTACAGATAGAAAGGCTTCGAAATCTATACTAAAAAAAAATGTACAGTTAAAATGGCCTCGAAATCTATACCAAAAAAAAATGCACAGCTAAAATGACCTCGAAATTTATACCAAAAAAAATGTACAGATAGAAAAGCTTCGAAATCTATACTAAAAAAAAATGTACAGCTAAAAAGGCCTAGAACTCTATATTAAAAAAAATGTACAGCCAAAATGGCCTCGAAATCGATACTAAAAAAAAATGTACAGATAAAACGGCCTCGAAATCTATACTAAAAAAAATATACAACTAAAATGGCCTCGAAATAGCGCACGATGTACCATTCTTTATGAATGCTGCTGACGCTTCTCACTTCGTCACGCTTCGGAGTACTCACATTTTGGTGAACATGTTGGCGCTGGCGTCCAGCACTCTCTGTCCAGGTAGAATGTTGAGAAACAGGACGAGGAAGTGGCCAACAACGCGACAGACGGTCAACATGGCAAAACCAATGTCCTCCAAGGGCGTCAAGGCCATGTGGAACTGAAACGAGGGAGAATACTTGTCCTCTCTCTTAACTTTCGATCGACGAATATAAATTTCATGGTCCAAAATGCTGTTTCCTTAGCCTTCGCTTTCGAGCCTTCATTTTTATTTTTATCTTATCTTATCGGCTTTTGTTGGTCTACGTTATGCGTGGACCGACACAACTCATCTTCCAATGTGGCCTAGGGAAACTAAGAGGTTCGATATTCCTGGTATAGAATATTGGTAGCTTACTTGGAGCAGTAAACCAGTCAGGGTAATCACGATCAGGACGAGCTGTGCTAACACAGATATCGTGAAAGAAGATATTAACGTCTGGACGAACCTTGAACGATGAAATACCAGGAATTAACGCGTCGTCAGAAAACGATAAACGCATATCTTCTTCATGATGAATATCTCATTTATTCAAGCCCAAGTTCAATACTAAAGTCGATAAACAACGCGGGACTTTTTGTGTTGAAAATTTGAAAGTGAATACATTTGTTAAGCCGGAAACGAGTCTTAGTTCCTACAACAGGTCTGATCGTGAAGATCGAGAGAATTCTAATTATTTATAGTTCTCTATTATATTCTACATGAAGAACGATACTACGTCCATACCACAATAACCTCTGGCACAATAATCAAGTGGCACGTACCTCAAAATCGCCCTATGATGTTCGACCAGTTCCGATATCTTCTGCCAATGTATGTAATATGCGTCCACATCCTCGTCGAACATATGTTCCAATCGGTATCTAGAAGTATTTTTTTTTCTCAGGCCATTTTAGTTGTTCGATAACTCAGAACTTTGACTGCTCAGAAGAAATCGACGACAGTATGCCAGATCCTTTTCGTATATCCATGAACTTCTCTCTTACCCGATTATTTTGAATTCTGCGCTTATGTGTAAGATGATGCTGATGGTCATCCCGTCTGTGGCAACCACCCAGGTCATCGCCATGATTATGGCCAGCTGCATGTGCAGCAGAATCGGAAGAAAGTATTCGTCGGGGTCGACGAAGTACTCGGCCTTAAACGGATGATAATTCGGCCTTGACTCGTTCAGAGGCGCGACGACGTCCAGGATGTATGGAATGTATTGCAGGGACAGAAAGAGGATAGTCCCTGAATAGGTGAATACTAGAAACATCGCAACAGGTATTAAAGTGTCTCATTGGGAACAGTCGCGAGTTTCGTTTCTCCTTGCACCTGCCTCCTTACTGAGGATTAATAGTAAAAAAAAGAAGCTATGAATAAGAGCTTTTGTCCTGATTTGTCTAAAAAGAAAATTGCCTCAACAAAAACAGCTTTATTCTTCGTATTTCCAATGCTTTTGTTCTGTAGCAAATTTACTTCGTAATAATGCTTGGTATTTGGCAAAAACGTGTTTTTGCGAGACAAAGTTATTTCGATAAGAAAGGCCAGGGTATCAGTGCCTTTCGTACCAAGCCCAGATAATTTGAAGAAAAATAATATACTAGCTGTGTGCTGAAGAAATATCGCCAGAAGAAAAGAATTCTGCATTAATGATGTAAAATTAATTACACATGTACAACAAGGAATACGAGTTTGCTTCCTCGGCACATTCTTCTAATATCGAGAGTTCTTTCCTCTCTGTCACGACGTTCCACTTTAGATTTACACGCTCCAAACCAACTCTTAGCTGTAATAAAAAATACAGTCGCAATTTAATAATATAAAACGTGTTTGCTTTCTATTAGATAGAAAAAAGCAGTGCGTGTTTTGGATAAGCTATTTATATGTGCAGTCGAATCAAAGGCCGACATATATTGATACCAATCTTTGAAGAATAATTATTTTGATAAAACAAAAAGGAATTTCGAATGACAGGTGAAGTCGATTATCCGTCAGTGTTAAAGAGTTCAGTATTTTATCGATTTCTAAATTTTGACCTACGAGTTTGTCGTTGATCCACATGGCGAAAAATTTGATGCTTGATATCACGCAAAATAGGACTGGCGGGACCACGTCAACGATCAATTCTACACTCAACTCAGTCGTCACGAGTTTCAGCACCTGCTAATGATCTTTATCAATAAAATACTCATTCAACATTTCATCACAGTCTAAAATCTTATATTGTTAACACGCAAATCCGTATTTTCTCTTCCGTAACATTTCTTTCGTAACATAAAACACAGTTCAGTATAGTCATACCTGACTTTTCTCTGCAAACCGAAATAAACATAAAACAATGAGAAAACGATCGATCATCTTGAAACTATTGTAAAACGAAATAAAGTATCAAGTACGGCTGATCATCGTCGTTCGGACTCACCATCTTGGGTGTCGAGCAATGCAAAATCTTCTTAAAACCAGAATTAAAATCTGGCTTATCGGAGTTTTAATTAGCTGAACAATGAAACTTCCTCAAGACTCGCTGACAAAAAAGGGAATATACCTGTGCGATGGTGAAAAGTCCGATGACCAAAGCAAACGCGACTTGGCTGAGATGTTTGCTCGTAGAACGATCGTAGGGCCACAGGCCTATCAGGAACATGAAGAGGCGGACTCTTTTATAATGAGCCTGGAAGATGTCCATCGCTCGAAAGTCTAAACACGAATGGGGGCGACAAAGGAACGCGATCGTCGGAGGCCAGTGCCCTGGCATAAGATAATTTTCAATGGGGTTTTCCCGCATCAAATTCAGACGCATTCTCGCACCCGGAAAATCATTTTCCTGTCATAAGATAAAGACAGGTGAAATGTCTCGAATTTTATATTTAAAATATAGTAAATAGAGATAGAACTGTTGCGAAAGGGTGGCAAAGTTTGTTGCAGTGGGGTTAAAGGTGCCAATTGGCCTCATCATTTTTCCCTTCGGGTTTTATTCTTAAACGCGATCGACATCGCAAGGTGCACCTGTATTATCCCACACTCTCCCCAAAGGTGTATGTGTGGGGGGGGGGGGGGAGGACTTTTAATGCTCTATAGACCGGTGGTCAGTCTCTTCCTAACTTCCACGAGCTTCGTATCAGCAACTACCTGTTCTGTCCTCTGAGATCTCAAAGACACAGATTCGTTGGAATCACATAAGAGAGGCTGATTGGCAAAACACTTCTATCGATTACAAGGCAAGAATACCAATTAGGTTTTCATGCATCTTTTCTTCAAAGACTTTTTTCGCGTACTTCCTTTTGCCTGAGGCATATCCTCCTTACTTTTTATTTTACATATATCAGCTCGAGGGAATATGGGGAAAGAGGGAAATATGCATCGATTATTTCTCAACACTAGAACAACCAAACCAGTCAAAATGGCTGGTCAGGCGTTTGTTTAAAAAATCGTAGTGCTTTATAACGATGCATTTTTTCAGATCTTCCATAATTTTTATGCAGTATTTAGATCACTGTTTTGATTTACTAAAATTTCCTTTTACTCTTCTCTTTTTTTTGAAGATATATGTGGTGTTCTAAATATGCTCTGAAAGTGGCCGGTAGTTGTAGTGTTAAGGTCCTTTGGCGCCAATTCAAAATTTAGTAGAATAATCTATGTGTTTGTAATGTTAAAGACGTTATAGCAATAAATACATACATACATACCTTTAGCGTTCAACTTCCGGATATCGACATAAGCGTCTCGTTGCTATTATTACATTTGTTTGTCTAATACGTGGATAAGGACACGTTACATACGTGGATATATTCTTGGATGTATGTGTATATAATATATTTGCGCTGAAGAAAATAAGACGCGTATACATTGCAATCCAATAGATGAAAAAGAAAAAAAAACCCGGCACTTAAACGTAATGCAATGTGAGTAATTCTAATTAATGCTGCATCGCGTTCGTGTAAATAGTATATTACGAAGGTACATCCTGGTAATTACAACGTACAATCATCGAATTATTACTGAATTATATGTGGTAACATACATATTATAATACAATAATCTTATCATTACAATACAGAGTATGGATTTAAACCACAAAGATATTTTCACCATTGTATCAATATTATCTACAACAGTACACGTAAATATTTCTTTGCTTTCCTTGCGTCCTTACTTTCTCCCCATAATACGCAAAGTAGAATATGCAAATAGTCGATTAACGTATTTTATTTTATGTATCCCGTACGTGGGGAAACCAAATATTTTCAGAAAAAGGAAATCAAATTTTTACACATACGCGACATGTAAATATGTACAAATACGCCGGAGATTAATGTCGTTTTTGAATTGGGTAGATATATGGTATATAACGCGACAAGGACCGTGTAGTGCATTGCATCGTTTAAACGATGTAAATGCATCGAGCTTTTGCGATATCCGTATAATACTCGGTAATCCTGGATTCCTTATTACATTAATGCCATAAGCTGAAGGTCATAGCTGCACAGAATGTATGACCGTGAAATAGGACATGGACAGCTGCGTGATCTTGAAGTAAAAATCGTGAATTGATCGCTAATTCGAATAAGTAAAATAAAGATTACTGATGTTAATCAAAAACACTTAAGACATTCAGTAAATGATTATGCACTAACGACGTCGCTTATCACTGTATGCAAAGGACATCGATGCTAAATAAATTAAACATCATATTATGGTTATAGAATACTCCACGATACTCACGGTGGCGAAGATCTCGAGTTTCACCTGCAAAAGTTTGGCGATCAATATCTTCGAGGGCTCACGCGTCCTCTGCATTACAAAAAGCAGCAGTTTTTGGGTTTTGATCGGTGCCAGGTACCAATCGCTATTATATCTGCAACATTAACGTCATAATACAATAGGAGCGCTCAATTCACGGAAATTCCGCGATAACTTCGAGCCCCTGGATAATCGCAACGGTTCTGCAATCAAATTGCTTGAAATGCCGTTTTGTATACGAGCCTCCATTGTTTTCCGATGGAAACGGAGTAATGTAAATAACGATTTATGCGGCTTTCATTCGGATAAACCAACGCGTTTATTTATATCACCTGTCGATACAGGTATGCGCAGTTCCGATACCGTCGAAGGATAAAATGCAAATGAAACACATTACGATGCCTGAAAACGTAATTTTATCGCCCAACTAGGAAATTGTTCTCTACACTACCGTATTCTCTCCAACAAAAAAATAAAAATATTCTTACAATCTCTGAATAGACGAGGAATCTTAATAACATACTCCAGGAGTATTTGGAGAGATCTAAGTTACAAGGCTGTAAGATACAACGGCGCAACGCGAATAATAAGCCTTGAGAGTTTCAGGAGAAACGGTAAAGTTCTTCGAATAACTGGCAAAATCTAGACGCCAAAATGATATTCATTACGAATGTCTGAGGCTTCTGTTTTCATCCCTCTTCGAAGTACTTACGCTTTGATGAACATCTCGGCACTGGCGTCGAGCATTCTCTGGCCCGGCAATACGTTAAGAAACACGACGAAGAAGTGGCCAATAACGCGAAACACGGTTATTATTACGAAACCCAAGTCCTCCAAGGTCATCAAAGATCTGTGGAGCTGAAGTGAGAAAAAATACTCGTCATTTCGTTTGCTTCATAATCTACAATGCAGTAAACGCTCGATTATCTGGTCGCGATGTTATCGAAGGTATCATAGAAGTGTGGGCTGGATGACCGTAGCATTGGACGATTTCAGAATAAAATATTTTTATATAATAAATATAAAAGTATAAAAAATTTCATTACCAAAGGAATTAATCGAAAGTACCTTAAGATCCTAATTAATTGATCTGCTTACAAATTATCTATTCGGGCATGGATTTTTTAAAAATTCATTCACGCTTTATCTTCCGCTTTTCATGTGTGGATTTTTTTGTGTTTATAATGATATATTTAATAAAAATGTAAAAGGTTGTCAAGTCTATTTCAATTGCATCGTAAATGAAAGCTAACGAATTTACGCGTTATAAATATTTATGTCCAAAGAAAAAACTTTTTTTTAATCATGCACGCAGGTATTTTGGATTGTCCGCGCCACGATCGAGAATCTACTGCATTTGTAAATCATAAGCAGTAAATAAAACGAATTGCTTACTTGAAGCAATAAACCTGTCAGAGTGATCACGATCAGAACGGCCTGCGTAATTATGGCTATCGCAAAACAGGACGTGATCCTCTGCACGAACCTTGAATGATGAACATTCAGTTATTAGCAAATACTTAATGAATGGCACACAAAGTGAAACTCGACAAACTCGAAATTATTCTAAAGACAAGTATTTTAAACAATGATATTAATAATCCACATAACTTACAGCTTCCACAATTAAACTCTACGCGAAAACAATAGCGTTATCTCGTACAACACTTAAGCAGGACGAACCTCAAAGTCTTCTTATGATATCGCACGAGCTCCGATACCTTCTTCCAATGCGCGTGATACGCGTGTACATCCTCGTCGAACAGATGCTCGAGTCGATATCTAGACGTATATGAGATGATAAAACGTCCGTGATAGAAAATAGACAAAGAGGTAGGGTCGCAATGTTAATCACAGGAGCCTGGCTCAGTGTGAGAAACTAAAGCAATATTGTTCCGGAATAACTCCATACCGCGTTACATTTATTGTCACGAATTAATGATCATAGATAAACCAATCAAATCAGCTGCAGTATTATATCGATAGTTTGCATTACTCTGAAGTCTTATAGTCTCATTACTTGAAGTCTGCAATGCCAAGGAAGGGCGGTTCAACTATTCCTGCACAGTATACGAGCAGTCGTCATACCCGATTATCTTGAACATTCCGCATACGTGTAAGATTATGCTGATTGTCATCCCGTCAGTGGCAACCACCCAGGTCATCGCCACGACTATAGCCAGCTGCATGTGCAGCAGAATCGGAAAAAAGTATTCCTCGGGGTCGATGAAGTACTCGGCTTTGTAAGGAAACTCGTTAGGCCGGGACTCGTTGAGGGGCAGAACGACATCCAGGACACAAGGAATGTATTGCAAGGATAGGAAGATGAACGTGCCCGAATATGTAAATGCTGAAAACATCGCAACGACATATTAAAGCGCCTACTAAGAAGACTGGACAGTAACGTCGTTCGTTACATTTCATTTGATCTATCTATTTGTCTAATTCTTGGCGATTAAAAAAAAAAGCTGATTTTTTTATTATAAAAGAATTATTTTAATTTAAAAAAGAAATTTTAGTTTTCATGTCAAGAAATGTGAGGCAGTCAGAGAGGTGGTAAAATATGGGTATTTCCTATGCCGGATTCTGGCAATAAAAAAAAAAGGAAAAAATAAATATAATAGAAAAGGTAATTTACTTAAATTTTAATTTTTCGCATCGCACAGATATTCTTGCTTGGTATAGAAAATATTTGCAATACATCTTTACGCAAGCAAACAGCCTACTGCTTTCTGTAGTACATCATTGGATATGCAAGAAATAAACGCTAGTACTATGCTACGGAATTATAATCAAAGGAATTAAAATAATTCTGCAAAATTGATTACAGATGCAAAACAAGGAATACAAATTTGCCTCCTCCGCACATTCTTGTAATATCGCGAGTTCGTGCCTCTCTGTCAAGATGCTCCACTCTAGCTTTATATTGTCCAAAATAGTCCTCATCTGTAATTATAATTACAATTCTCATTAATATTGTAGAACGTGTTTAACTTTTATCGACAGGTGGATACAATGCGAGTGTCGTATAAATAATTAACATGTACGATAACATCGAACATAACGCAAAGCTTTTTCTAATGTTATATGCACTGCGTAGTCTTTCATCTAAGTCAAATTCTAAATTATTTACGACACTATTTTGGGTAAAAATAAATAACTCTAAGTAATTCATATTTGGAGAATGGGTATTTAGCGATGATAAAGAAAATACTATGTATCAAAAGATATCGTGAGCATCATTTCAAGGCCATTGTTATTGTTTTTCACACGAACAGCTGTTCTTCTTAATGTACTTAGAAGTTGACTTCACTTGACCTTTACTCAAGGTTCAATAACCTACGACATTATGACCTTCGGACGATCTCGCCGTTAATCAAACCCTGACTTACCTTTACATTGTTGAACCAATAAGTAAAGTATTTGATGCTCGAAATTACGCAAAACAATACAGGCGGAATTATATCTACGACCAAATCTATACTGAACTCCGTCATCACAAGTTTCAGCACCTGCCAACGATCCTTATCGTTAATATACACATCACACTTTTCCTCCAAACTCTTCATCCCAATTCCTCAAATCACTGTTTATTAAACTAAAGTCCGATAATATTAACAAATCAAGTATGACATTCGACTCTTAATCTTGGCCAGTAAATTAAAAAAAAAAAATGAAAAAAGCAATCGGTTATTCTCAAATAAGAGGAAAACTGAATAAAGTACCAAGTACACTTTTCCTTCTGGTCAAGCGGACGCACGATTGATCGTGTAACAAAAACGGAAGCATACCTGTGCCATGGTAAAATGCCCAATGATCAGACAAAAAACAACTTTTCTGACGGATTTGCTGCTGGAACGATCGTAAGGCCATTGGCCGATCAGCAACAAGAAGAGGCGAGCTCTGCTGTAATATGGACTCTCGAAAATGTCCATCGTTCGAAAGCCAAAACTCGAATGACGACGACAGAGTCGAGACCCAAGAGGCTATTGCTCTGGCATAAGATAATTTTCAAGGGCTTTTTGTACGTTAAATTCGGACCCATTATGCGCACCCGGAAAATCGACTTCCTGGCATAAGATAATGGCCGAACAGATGTTGCTTTTTTGAAACTACATACGTTATAAATAAAGGTAGGACAGTTGGGGAAAAAATGCAGAAGTTTGTTGCGGCAGGGTTAAAGGTATCAATTAGCCCTGCCAGGCACCCTCTGTGCTGTCATTCTGGAAGGCGATCGATATCGCAAAGTGCACCTGTATTATCTGACTTTTTGCGAGGGGATGGGGGATTTTTTGCCGGGTATATCTATCGTCAGTGTCCTCCAAACTCCCACGAGCTTCGTATCAGCGACTACCTGTTGTGTTCTCTGAGATCGCGGGAGCAATGCTTTATCGTTATCGCCCGAGGAAGACTGAAGACGTGAAAGAGCGAAAGCATTCCTGTCGATTGAAAGGCGAGAACACCAATTTTTATATATATATATATATATATCGTTGCGACTGGGGGTTTAGAAAAGAAAAGTTTACAATAAAAGAATAAAGTTTTCATCAGAGATTTCATCCTTTGTCCAAAGATTTTTAGCGTATTTTGTTCATAAAATACTTTGTCATATATTTAATCTCATCGTATATTTACGAATGTAGCAGTGTAAATTTTGTTGAACTATTCGCGCTTAGTAAAATACATATTACAATACAATATTCATGACGATATATTACATGACCATATATATTACAGAACATTCTTCACAATATCGACAACATTGAGCAGGGGGTATTGGTATTTCCAACTTTCTTCTACGAGATATTTAATTTTTTTACGATACGTAAAATACAAATTGATCTTAGATTTGTTCGGTAGATGATAAATTGCACAGACATACGCATTATGCTACAAACACCATGTGGTACATTGCAACGCTTAAACTGTGCAAATGCATTTGATTCTTTAACATATCCATAACAGCCGATAGTCCTTGATACATTGTTACATTAACATCATAACCCGAAGGTCATAGCTGCACAGAATGAATGACCGTAAAATACGACATGGACAGCTGCGTGATCTTGAAGTAAAAATCCTATATTAGATACTAATTCTGAAGAGTAAAAGAAGCGTGAATAATCATAGTCAAGGATAAGTCAGATATATTATAAAGGATTTTAAACCGATTTCGTCAATATTAATAATCTCAACTTATGATTATATGAAAACGATGTGCATCCTAAATAAGTTCGATATTCAAATCAAGCTATTAGAGCAACTCAATGGTAC
Organism: Ampulex compressa; assembly: GCA_038496175.1. Taxonomy (NCBI): domain Eukaryota; kingdom Metazoa; phylum Arthropoda; class Insecta; order Hymenoptera; family Ampulicidae; genus Ampulex; species Ampulex compressa. Next base: position 72,258 of record JBCFXI010000601.1, on the reverse strand, counting down.
TTACGGTGGCGAAGATCTCAAGTTTCATTTGCAAAATATTGGCGACCGAAAATATCGTCGGCTCGATCGTTCTTTGCATTATGAAAAGCAGTAATTTCTGACTTTTGATCGGTGCCATGTACCAATCGCTATTATAACTGAAATATAAAAGTTGTAATGTAAGACCTTAATTCAGAAGAACTTCGCCAGAATTTTGAGCTCCTCGGAAATTAGGATAATCGAGCGATCAAATTCGATCGCATCGGTTCATCATATAGTACCTATGAAATCTCTAAATTGATATCTATAGAACTTTTAAAATTACTCAAAAGCCCTAAAAAATTCAGGAGAAAAACAAATACGATGACACAGTAAGGAATCAAAAATCTTATTAACTCTTCTATTGATGAATCCTATTCCTTGAAATATGATACAGATTTTTTTCCATTACTCACGCTTTGATGAACATATCGGCGCTGGCGTCCAGCATTATCTGCGCTGGCAGAATATTGAAGAACACGACAAAAAAGTGACCGATGACCCGACACACCGTCAATATGACGAAGCCCACGTCCTCCAAAGGCGTCAAGGCCATGTGGAGCTAAAACGACGAAGGATGCTTGTCCTTTTTCTTCATTCAAATTTAAGAATGCAACGATCCCTCGATTACGCGACCACGAAGTAATCGATGGTACAACGATTTTGTAATTTGATTGAGGTTAGGTTTATGCGTACTAACGAATTCGATCCTAAGATATTCTACATGGATAGCTCAAATGTAGTTTACGGATAATACATTTATCTATTTGGATCACGTAGTACACAAGAGTCATCGCGTAGAGACCAATATCGTCGCCACCATTTATAATATTATTATACATCGCGTGGAAAATAACTTTATATATCTATAATCGGATTATTTAAATAACGCAACAGATTAAAAACGATACGCTCTTTAATGTATATGTATTACAGATGTAAATTTCCGGGAATAATGAATTCTCTCAATTATTCACGTTTTATATTTTTAATTGTACACGAGGAAAACGAAGAATCTGCTACGTTTGTTTATCACACACGGGGTGGGACTTCGATAACTTACTTGAAGCAATAAGCCGGTGAGAGTGACCACGATGAGGACAAGCTGTACAACTAAGGATATCGTAAAACAGGACACGATCTTCTGCACGAATCTGTAACAATGGAACCCCAACTATCAACAGATCCTTACAGAATGGTAAATAAAGTGTAATTTGGTAAACTCGAAATTACTTTCTACAACACACCGTATCCTACTGAATGGGTAGAGATTAATTTTACGATGGACGACATCGTTTAGAATGATACAATCGATATCATTTATGACCATATTACCATTTGATATAATAATCGAACAACACGAACCTCGAAGTCTTCCTATGATATCGGACGACTTCTCCTATCTTCTTCCAATGTACATAATGTGTGTGTACATCATCGTGGAATATATACTCCAGTCGATACCTAGATGTATTATACTTTGGATAATAAGAATTCTATGACACAAAATGTTCGAAACGGTAGAACCACGATATAAATCACAAACGTCTGATTCAATGTGAGAAACTAAGGTAGTATTGTCCTAAATATTTCTATATCATGTTACACTTACTGTCACAAATTGATTAAACTAACTTAACCTAAAAACTAAAGTGGGAGTGCACTTGAGATATTTCTGAATAGTGTATGAACTGTCGTCATACCCGATTATCTTGAACAATCCGGATATGTGTAAAATGACGTTGATGGTCATCCCGTCCGTAGCGATCAACCACGTCATCGCCATGATTATGGCCAGCTGCATGTGCAACAGAATCGGGAAAAAGTATTCGTCGGGGTCGACGAAGTACTCGGCCTTAAACGGATGGTAATTCGGTCGCGACTCGTTCAGAGGCACGACGAAGTCCAAGACGTAAGGAATGTATTGCAAGGACAGAAAGACCAGCGTGCCCGAATAAGTGAATGCTAAAAACATTGTGGCACATATTAAAATGTTAGACATTGTTAAAAGTTCCTTTTACCCAACTTTATACTGTCGATAAATAAATGAATATAAAAAACAGATTCTCCTTTTTGGTAGTCTTAAGTAAAGGATATCTTGCAATAATGCCGAATAATTGCCAAAAAATCACTCTCGGTGTGTTAATGTAAAGCGATGTAACTCTCTGTAATCCGTCATCCATTATATGGTAGCCAAATATTTGAGCTGTGCTACAAAAATATCGCTAAACAAGTTATGTAATAATTCTCCAAGGCTTATTACAGATGCAAAGGAAGGAATACAAATTTGCTTCTTCCGCACATTCTTGCAATATCGTTCGTTCGTTCCTCTCGGTCAAAATGGTCCACTCTAACTTTATTTCGTCCAAAATAGTCCTTATCTGCAATTACAAATGTCACCGTCGTTAACGTGCTAAAACGTATGCAGCTTTTATTAAAGGGTAGTTATAGGATGAGCTTTACATAAATAATTTATTTATACGAAAAAATCAAATTAAGCTGCGGTGGCGTAGTGGATAGAAGCTCGGACTGCCACGCGAGAGACCCGGGTTCGAATCCTGCCACTTGATGGTTTTTTTCCATCTGATGTGTATACTGTAGCACTAGTGGTTCGAAACTGAAGTTAAAACAGTAGGTCCTAGACCAAATGACCTTGGCAGTCGGTTTCTACTAATTCTACTAATCTATTATTTTCACTAATCTTCACACATCACTATGGTGTATCTGAAGTAAATTAAACGTCTAAAATTATTTTCGTTATCGTTGTGTATAGAACAATGACTATCAAAAGCTTGAATATCTCCAGGGCGCGTTCGTACGACATCAATGATGTGATACTTAAAATTTCAAGGTAATCGTTATTTCTTATCCTTTCATATTAGCATCCTTTCATTATTATGCTACGTTTTATTGAGCACCGAAACAAATTCCATGATCTATGGCACTTATCACCTTGAGATCCAACTTACATTCTTGTTGTTTAACCAATAAGTAAAATATTTTATGCTTGAAATGATACAAAACAGCACTGGCGGACACACGTCAATGACTAGAGCTATACTGAACTCTGTCGTCACAAATTTCAGCACCTGTCAATGACCATTATTAATAATATACTCATTACATCCTCTGTCCGATTCACTATTAAACTAAACTTCAATCAAATTATCAAGTCAAATGTAGTACATTGCACGTAATAAAAAAACCAATGTTACAATACAGCTCATAAAATTGGCGTTTGCTCAAATCTCAATGCAGGTCGCAAACACGGGCTAATTAAAGCTAAACACTCAAAAAACGACTTACTTCTGAAACAACATAATAATAAATAAATTGTCAAATAGAATTACACAAATATCGAATATTATACAAGATCATAGAATCAGTATCAAAAATCCGCCTCTAATCCTTGTGGAATACCTGTCGATTTTGATCAAGATGCTCGGCTGAGCGAAGAGACAATTAGCTGCCACTCGACGATCGAACCGTGTTAAATACCAAAACTACTAACAAGCATTAAATACCAGAGATAATCGGAAGCATACCTGTGCGATGGTGAAGAGTCCGATGATCAGGCAAAACACAAGTCTGCTGAGATATTTGCTCGTGGAACGATCGTAGGGCCATTGGCCGATCAGAGTGAGAAAGAGTCGAGCTCTGTTGTAATAAGGAGTCTCGAAGATGTCCATCCTTCGAGAGTCAAAACACGAATAAAGGCGACAAAGGGACGATCGTCAGAGGCTAGTGACCCTGGCATAAGATAATTTCAAGGGCTTTTTGTACCTCAAATTCAGACCCATTATCCGCACCCGGAAAATCATTCTTCTGGCATAAGATAATGACCGATGAGATGTCGCAAATTTTAAATTCAATACGTTGTAAATAAAGGCAGAACGGTCGGGAAAAAGTGCAGAAGTTAGTTGTGGTGGGGTTAAAGGTATCAATTAGTCTCGCAAAGCCGTCGTAGTTCCTCTAGGCTGGCATTCTCGAACGCGATCGATATCGCAAGGTGCACCTCTATTATCCGACATTCTGCGGGGGCAACTTTTGCAGAGGTCTATAGACCGATCGTCAGTGTCTTTACAACTTTCGTGAGCATCGTGTCGACGACTACCTGTTGTGTTCCCTGGGATCGTGAAGGCATTGCTTCATCGCGATCACGTAAGGAACACCGTTGAAATGTGTAGCGAAAGCACTTTCGTCGATTAGAAGGTCAAGGATTTTCAGCGTATTTTCTTCTTTGTCACTCGCGAACTCCTAACATTTTCTGTTTGCTTTTTTCGTAACAGATCTTTTTTAAGTTAATTCTATTCATGCTTATTAACGAGTCGTGGGATTGATAAAAAGGAAAGTGGATGAATTGTTTTCCAAGATCTTCGCGTCTCTACAACGGAATGTCTTTCATTTGTTGAATACTCTAATGCACCTTTGCTTCATCATCAATATCTTCTCTGCGAGAGAAGCATCCGCATTAATATTTAAGCAGATAATACGATCGTCAAGGTGTTTTGAATTTTTTCTAATTACACAAACGCATATATATCGCCTGTGTCCTGCTTCTGGATATTAGGATCAGTGCTTCACTTCAGCTATAGAAAGGAGCCAACAAGGAATTTGCGGTAACTACATAACAGAGGTTGGAGTCGAGTTTTAATGTGTCGTTTTTCGAAGTATCTATGGTCATGAATTCTTCACGTCGCGATATACAGCAATGTATACGTGGATCCATAGTCGCGTCTATAGTACATCGACCGTACTGTCGTTTGCTCAGTCGTTTGCCAAGTCATTAACTCTTTCTCTTATTTAATGCAGCCATAGAGTAAGTACAATATTGTGGGTAATTTACCTTTACTATACCATTACCATCTTTTCCTCGCAGTCCCTAGATAGAAGGCACGCCCGATTATCGGTGTTTTCTTACCTTCCATAAATTTTATATCCACGCCTACCTGTTGTACGGCGCTAACCTATACCCACTCTTATAGCTGTCCTACACTGTCAAGCTAGAATAGATATTTATAAACATTTCTTTATCCAGGGCATCTTTAATGCTGCATTCTTGATCCAGCAAAAGTCTCTTTGGAATTTCCAAGCCAACCATTTTCCATCTGATGAGGTAGGAGCTTAGCTACGAGGTATTTAGTAAAGGCGAATAGAGTTCGGATTATTTCAGTCGTTTAAATATACCGCTTCCGGGAGAGCTGGTTTGATTTTGTATAAAATCTTTGCCGCGTTGAAAATCGTTTCAATCGACTTGCTTAAATGTCTGAATTAAACGGTATATTCTTAGGCGCGAAATCAAATATCGCTTGGCAGTGCGGTAACGCTTTATTTGAAATACAGTATGTAAGACGTTTGGATTATGCGGATATGTTTAAAATTAAAAGACGTACTTAACCTTACCTATTGCCTTAAAATCAGTGTTGGAAACGATCTCTGTGGATACATATGTTATCTAAGGATTGACAATTGCCTGACATATGGTTTACGACTCGTCGTTCATCGTTGAATTATTCTTGCACAGAATGCACCACGGTGAAATACGACAAAGACATTTGCACGATCTCAAAAGAAAAATGAGGATGTATCGGTGTATGCAAAGGAAAAACCCGTGCGTCGTCAACACGTTCAATAAGCGTATTAATCTTGAAATTGGGCGTATTGCAAAGCTCCTTACCGCGGCGAAAATTTCGAAACTCATATTGATGACTCTCCCAACCGAAATTAGGCAGGGCTCGATGGTCCTCTGCAGTAGGAACAGCAAAATTCTCTGTCGATTCGGCGAGGCCACGTACCAATGGCTGCTATAACTGAACCCATAAGTAGGTGAAATTTTGAAGAAAACCGCTATTTTGCGATAAAGTTTGTATTAACATCGTTTCCTAAATTGCTCACGCTTTGACGAATAGCTTTCCACTCTGATCTAATAATTTCTGGCCGGGTAGCACGTTAAGGAATACCATGATGAAGTGAGAAATAATACGGAACACGTTCAGTACAACGAACTCCATGTCTTCCAAAGGTTGTAAGGATCGATGGAGCTGGAAAATGTTAAAAGCAAGTGAGCCAAGAAAATTTGCAGGTTAACATTGATCAGAGGTTATTGAGTATGTTCTTCTTTTTAATACGTTATCCCTCGATTCCAACGCATTTTCTATGCTTTCTCTAATGCATTCGCTCGGTCTATTCGAAATCAGATCATTTTAATCCAAATCCCTTACCTGAAGCAACAGGCTTGTCAGGATCAGTACGATCAGGCCTATTTGCGTTACATTAGCAGCCGCAAAGTTTCTCACTATTTCTTGAATGTACCTTCAGCAGCGACAAAAAGTAGCAATGATATAAAGCGTTCCAAAAAGAAGAACGGTTAGAAGCAATCACCTTATGACGTTGTTGTGATACTCCACGATGTCAGCAACTTTCAACAAGAATTGAGGGAAATCACTCGAATCTTCGTCAAAGAGGTGCTCTAACCGAAATCTGCATGATCGCAAGAAACAAGAAGAGTCATAGTTACGCGCAATGTTCAATCTAGATTTTAATATCCTCAATTACGATAATCAAAGCGCTAAGAATTTTCATCGTATCCGTAAAAACACCATCATAATTTCTCTCTCCAGCACGTCAATCATATAAATATAAAATCATATATCCATCTTACAACGATACAAACAGGTCCAAAATGAAAAGTATATACATATACCTAATTATAAAAAAAAAAGCATATATATCCTGTACGCGAAAGAATCCTCCATTAAAATATCATTTATCCAGAGATTTCCATGGCCTTAGCAAAATTTTAAACGGCAGTATATCTCGCGTCCAATCCGACCGTCACACTTCTGACGGTTAATCAATTCCAACCAAAATCCTCTTTACCCCCCCCCCCCCCCTACCTCCTCTCAATCCAGCACCCCCTGCTGCCAAGAAGATTGCGAATTAACCAGAATACCCTATAACCCGGAACATTCCGCAGGCGTGTAGGATCAAGATGGCGGCCATCATTTCGGTGGCCACCACGATGGTCACTTCGACGAAGATGCACAGTTGCATGTGCACCATTATCGGGTAAAAGTAGGCGCGATCATCGAGGAAATATTCGGCCTCGCAGGGAAAGCGACGCGGTCGAGACTCGTTCAGCGGCACCACGATGTCCAGGACGCAGGGGATGTAGTGCATCAACAGAAAGCTTATCGCCCCGGGGTAAATGAATGCTGCAATCAGTAGATTTGAAGAAGATTTGGAGAGCTGCGAGGAGATACTCTTGACATTTATCTTAGATCCCTAAAAGTTCCTCGACAGGATAGTGTAACTTTTTCTCCGTGTACTTCGTTAACGTTGTAATTGCTGGATAGTTCAGTGCAAGAGGTTAGGTATACGCGTATTCGCACTTTTGTGCGCTGATCGATACTCTTCGTTTTTATAACTCTGCATGTGGCGTAGCGTGGGTATACTCTAGCTTTGGTGGAAAATAAGAAAAATGTCTTCGAAGGAAAATAGGGGAAGAGGAGGAACTAAGCAATGGAGTGATAATGCAAGAGCACTAAATACTTTTTATCGATAGGAGCCACAAGTAAATAGCCATTAGAATATCTTAGTGGATGACATTAAAAAAGTCAGTGCTTACTCATAAAACTTTTAAATATATTGCCTTGCTATTTTGTTTACGAGCGTGAGGTAATTTATCATAAGAATCAATTATACCGCTTACAAATGTAAATCTGACCGCACGATCTGGCTTCCTCGTAAGACATCCGCAGTAACTCGATCTCCTCGGTTTTCGCCAAAGCGTTTGACTCTTGTTCGATGTAGTCTAGAAGCGCCACAAGCTGCAATCATCGTGAATTATTGAACGTAAATTATCGCGTTGAATATGATGTTCCTTAGCTCGCATATTGTTCTACAGCATCTATGACAACTCACATTCTTGGTGTTGTACGCGATGGCAAAGTACCTTATGCCGGTGATAACGCAGAGCAACATGTGTGGCAAAATATCGACAACGAGATCCACCGTGATTTCCGTGGTAAAGAATTTCAATACCTAAATTCGATGAATTTTATCGAAAAGAAAGGATCAAATTTTTCTACAACGTTCTATTAAGTCTCCTACAAGTTCTCTCATGAAATTTGTCGTAACGCTTTCTAAAGATCGACGCATCGATTTATATTGTACGACGCTAAATTGTACCACGTTAGAACGTCTAATCTTCAGTTCCATGATCAAAATTTAGGAACTTCTGCAAACGTTATTCATCGACTGACAAATCCAATGATTTGCACATACAATAACATTTCCTCGTCGGAAGTTCCATTCGCGCGGTTATTCAATCAAATTTTGTACTTCTGAGCGTAGGAAGGAGAAATCGTTCAAAGAGCAATGTACCTGTACGACGAGGAAAGATACCAAGAGCAAAGAGAGCACGAGCCTCTGCATCGATTTAATCACCGAACGATCGTAGGGCCACTGTCCAATCAGCAGCATGAACAAGCGGGTCGTCCCGCAGTACCGATTCTCAAAGAAACTCATCTTCGAATGAGAGCTCGAAGGCGAATGGCCCTTGGAGCGCCCCTTCCATGGAGATTCCCTCTTTTCCACCTACTTCCCTCTCTCCATTTATTTCCTGTTTTTTTCCACCTCGAGCCTCAAAGCGAAGTGCGGTTAATTTCGTGAAATTCAACTCCGACATTTTCGCCCGTAAAGAGGGAGGGCGAGATGCGAGTGCAGGGTGTATCATTAAGCCATTACGATCGATCGCTTCCGGTGAGAAATAGGGGTGGTCGGCTGCACGTGCAACCGACACTTTCCTCCCCTCGACGCAGATGGAGGAAATTCGTCAGAACTCACTGGAGTTTCTATTTTATTCCCTTATTACCCTTTCTTTTTTTTTTTTGCCACCGACATGTGGCAAAATAGGGCAAAGAGCGAGACTATTTTTATGCGCGAGACGAACCGCTTTTATTAATTCATTGCTCGCCAATTTTTCGAGATACTTCTTTGAGGCAGGTCGTGTCAGTGTATCCTCGACCATCGTCGGGTTCGGACATAGTACAGTCGAGTGATCTGAGTGCGCGTTTGCTCCAAGTACGATACATTTGCGCTTCTCTCGAAACAGCTAAGTACGGTAACTCTAAATTTATTTAGATGAAATATAGACGTTGGATGCTTTAAATGTTGCAACCTTCTTTTTCTTCTGAAAATGAGCTAATTAAGTATCTGTTCTTTTTTTTCTTTTCTTTTTTCTTTTTTTAATTGTCGGCACCGACTGCTAAGGTCATTTGGCCTTAACCAAGTATCTGCTTTACAACGAGATCAAGCGACTGGGTGACCGTTTCTTGACACCGACGTTTTTTTTAATTGGTATGGCATCATTAATAATAATAATATACGTATATCGGTAAAGAACTCTTAACGTCACTTATATATATATATACATATATAAACAGATAGATAGATAGATAGAACAATGATCGATTTAAATCAGAACGGTGCGGTTTCGACAACGCCGTGATTTTAACGTTTAAAACGCTGCTCTTTTTAATCGCTTTATATGTGTCTTATTATTATGCCTAAAATAGAAGATATTTTGAGAGGCTGAAGAGCTATTGTCTCATGGAATACAGCATCGCAAAGTACGAAACCGGAAGTTGTGCCATCTGAAAATAAAACATTTCTTCAGTTATTCGAGCTACGGGGGAATGAATTCAAGCGATAATTATCGTGGTCGACATCGTTGACGATAAGGAGGAATCAAGCCATCTTCTCTTTACCGTTGCAAAGCTCTCGCACGATATGGTTAAAGAATTGGCGATCGTTATCGAGCTTGGCTTCATCGTCCTTTGTATTATGAACAGCAGGATTTTTTGGCTCTTGACGGGGGCTGCGTACCAACGACTGCAGTACCTGCACGTTTTTGGCATACCTTTCAAGTACAGTTACTTAACACCTTAAGTGCCACGTCGGGCACCGGTGGACGATTGTCTACTTTTCGTGCACGTCGCGTTAGTGTATCTTGACTGACAGTGCACGATTTCGAAAAACAATTTAAGCGAAATATATAAGAAATCGATGGTAAAACATCAAAACGACGTGGACGCTGTTGTCCAAACGTAAACTTCCATTTGTCAATGGACTGTAAAGTTTGATCTCACCATCAATTTTGTCAATCTCGAAATTAAAGCTTAAAAGGTTAATACGTTTAGAATAGAGTAATTATAAAGAAAATGAGAAAGAGATTTTTGGAGCCGTGCAGGCAAGCATTGTGATCGATTGACTCACGCTTTGTAAAATACGTCCGAACTGGTGTCGAGTAATTTTTGGGCGGACAAGCAGTGGATGAAAGCAAGTACGAAGTAGATATACACGCGTATAACGCTTATGATTATGATATCCCAATCTTTCCCTGAAGCCAATGCCTCGCGCATCTGAAAGTACATGTAGCGGTGTATAGCCGATTTAACATTATATACGATTGAACATTTATCATTCATAGATACACGAGTATAACAAATTTACAGATTTATTTCCAATTACTCTACCAGGTTTTTTTCAATTTTCAAGATGCATTACACGTGCAAAAGGATCAACTCGACGCAAAACAGAAAATATGTAACTTGCCTGAAGCAAAAGGACCGATAAAAGAACAATGACACAGACGAGTAGTATCGCACAATGGACAATATAGCAGGATCCCATGCCCGCAACGTATCTAAAAAAAAAATGGAAAGTAACGTCAAATCGTTTCAAGAAATCGAAAAAATTAGATCTACGAAAATACATGTTTTTCACAAGTGACTTGCCAGTTAGCAACTTAAGAAAGTCGTACAGAAACAACGCCGAGGATACTAACTTGAGTATCTCCGCATGATACTGTATAATACGCACTAGTCTGGTGCAAGATTCCTTGTCTTCTTCGATATCGTTGATCTTAGGTTCGTCAAACACGTGCTCCAAACGGTAACTAAGGTGAAGGGGAATCGGTCAAGCCAGAAAATCGGTCACCAGAAAAAAGTACGCTTTACAGGATAGAGATATAATATTTTGTACGATAAACTCATATATTTAGAGCTACAGTGTTGTGGCGAATAGAAGCTCCAATTACTGATGGGCATATTGTCCACGTGATATGTATATATATATATATATATATATTTATCATCCACCTTTAACAATAGGTTCTAAGCCAAATGATCTTTTACAGTTCGCGTTGAAAATGAATGAAAAGAAAAAGAAACGCGTACTTGGCCCTTAATCGCCATATCGACAAAAGTGAAGACTTACCCAAGAACGTGGAACATTCCACAGGAATGCAGAATCACACCTATAAAGGTTAGGTCTGTAGCCACGACTATCAGCATTGTCATAATGACCACCATGTCCATGTGTATCAGTATGGGATAGAAATACTTCTGGCGATCGACGAAGTACTCCGCCTCGAAGGGATGGTGGAGGGTGCGAGAGTCGTTCAGTGGCGCGACCAAGTCGAGAAAACGCGGCAGGAATGGCGCCACAATGTAAATGCAGAGGAACACACCGATGAATACTAATGTTGGAACATCGGCCTCGATCAGTTTTCTTCTCGAACTTACAAGATGACGGATTGATCATTGTGATTTTTGTAGTGACACAGAACGAAGCTTCACCATTTCCATACTTATGTAAAATCGGGCCAACGACCTCATTTCTTTCCCATATCTCTTCATGATGCGCTGTTCTGTCTCGTCATACGTCATGCACCAGTCATTTCTAATATGTTCCAACAGTGTCCTTATCTGCGGTTGCAAATATCTGTTTAAATCTACCCATTACCTTTCTGGGTGTGATTCAATAAAATTTGTATATAGTGAAATAATGCATTTCATTAATATATAATATTACACTAAAACGTGAAACTGAATCACACTTTTAATGACAATTACACTCAAAACTGCTCATGATTAAAGTCAATGTGTAGGACGTATATCTTTTTCAGACTGCGTGCAAATTGTACTTCGTTGCCGAATAAATGAAGATATCTTGTAAATAATTTCAATACACAGGATAAGCGTGCGTTTTATAAAATCCAATATATTCATAGACTTGTGTACATAAATAAACGTGTTTCCTAAATAATTCATTACGCTCGATGACTTACTATTTCCATATTAACCCAGTACGTGAAATACTTTACGATAACGATGGTGCAGATTATCAAAGGGTGCAAGACCTCCAACAGAAGATCCATACTGTACTCTGCGGTTACAAATCTCGCCACCTATATATGAACAGGCCTGCTGGTATCTTTAAACAATTCAGCAATTCTTATTAACAATCATGCTCTTCAACAAAAAATGTAAACCTCCTCTTCTTCTGAACAAAAACATCTTCTTTGCCTCGAAAAAAGACTCGTTTCGCACCACAATGCTTTTCTTAACTCACGATCGAGCATAACGGTGTCGCGCATTAACGTGATGCATCGTATAAGTTCGCACGACAAAACAGTGTTCTGTGCCATACGGAAGAAAAACTTCGGTACCTGGAAGTTCGCAAAGAGAACGAAGGCGGCGCAGATCGTGGCTCTTTGCACGAATCTGAACCTCGAGCGGTCGAAGGGCCACTGGCCGATGGACAATAGGGAGAGGCGGTTGACGCTGTAGTAAGAGTTCTCGAAGAAGTCCATTCCTCGCCGGTGGTCGAAACGTTTCTGACACCGCTGTCGATTCTCCAGAGTGCAGAGCCTCCCCTCCATCCACTTCTTTCTTTTCTTGCTCGAATTTATCCGACATTTGTCCGTGACGCGTAATTACCGCGGTATAAGATAATGCGCGGTTGGACATTATGCACCCTCCGTTTCGAAAAAGATAAAAAAAGCGAGGGCCTAAATCGTTCTACGTGCAATTTGGACGCTTTAATTTAACTATGGGATGGGAAAAAGGGTTAAAATAAAGGTTAATATTATTCGCTTTTCTTTTTTCCATGAGGCATAAATAGAAATGCTATGGAGCTGCGGTTTCTCGGTGTAAGTGGTAACTTATTTAGTTTAGTGCAATCGTGTCCTTCGTGAATGGCGTTAGCAAGAGTTCGTCAGAATAGCTTGCAGCTACTGTGTACCTTCGAATATTTCAAAACATGTTGGTTGCGTAAAACGAAAAGGTAACGGAGCATAACACTGTTATAAATGGAGCGTGCAGACGAAAATTAAACTTCAATACAGAATTATACGTGGTCATCCCCGAGATGCACTTTTTCCCTTGTCAATCCCTTGTTCCTTGTTGACAGGCATGTCATATAGTTAGTGTTGGACATCGTACGAATAGTATAAGATAGGATATAATTTACCCCATATTATATTATATATCACATTTGAAACACCACCGGGACAATACGAAACGACAAGAATTTGCCATTTTTGCACGACAATGGAAGATCTAATAAATATTCTATTATTACAACTTTATTTCTTTTATAATATTCCTTTATAAAATTGATCAATATCTATACAAATTAAATCATTCTCGAAGGATACGTTAATCATTCTGATGGTTTTACTACCGTATAAAATGGAAAGTGAATAATTCACGTATTGCGTCAACCAAAGTATTACCACGTATCATGTATATTGGTGGGAAATATTTAATTTACATCAATTAATTAAAATCCATGGAAATCTATAACTCCATAATATCGTGTAATAACAAACCGCTGCTGATGTTTAATAAGTCTAATTGCAAATGTTCCATCGAGGAAAACCAAAATGCATTTTCTAACCCAAATAATCATCGGATATAATCACTTTGTAAATGCAATATTGGAAATGTGAAATGTATCGCCAAAGTAGAAAGAACTATTGCCTCATGGAGTACAGCATCGTGAAGTACGAAAACGAGAGTTGCGCTATCTGAAAATGAGGCGTCCTTTAATCGACTTCAGTTACAGATGAATGATGATTACATGCGAATGAATCCACGATTCTTGCGATTTACATTGTTAACGATAAGGACGAGCAAACGCATCTTCTATTTACCACTGCAAAAATCTCGTACGATATGGTCAAAGTACCGGCAATCGTTATCGAGCTTGGCTTCATCGTCCTTTGTATTACGAACAGCAAAATTTTCTGGCTCGCAACAGGCGCTGCGTACCAACGACCACTGTACCTGCACATTTTTGGCATACCTTTCAAACATAATTATTTAATGAAATTTCGCTGCTAATTAGGGACCTTTCATACTTCTAAATTTAAACCAAAGTTGCATATATCATCATTCTCCACATTATTGCGTAAAATACAAAAACGAGGTGGAAACTGTTCCCCGAATGAGATTCAAACTTTTATCTCACCTTGCATTTTATAAATTAAAAAATAAAAAATTAAATGGTCGATGCATTAAGAGAGAGATTATTGGCAAGAAAGAGATTATAGAGCAAATGTGTGCAATGCGTCGAGGGAGATTCATGGAGGTGCGCGCGCAGACAATTGGAACTAAACGACTCACGCCTTGTGAAAAACCTCGGAGCTGGAGTCCAGTAACTTTTGGGCAGGCATGATGTAGATGAAAGCAAGAGTGAAATAAGCGTAAACGCGTATAATACTTATAATCGTGGTGTCCCAGCTCTTCCCTAAAGCCAGAGCCTCGCGCATCTGGAAACGTATGGCGTTATATTAAACATTCAACGAAAATCCCCTTCCTTATCAAGCATCGAAATATTATCACTCGTACTCAACTAACCGATTATACGATACCGGAAAGATTAATTAATATAATGAACTATAGATTACTCCTGAGCCGCTTAAGCAGTGGGACATTCTTTTTACTTCCCTAAATAACGACAAATTTAATTCCTATATTATACGCTGTAATTTTACTCTGAGAGTGTTAAGAAAGTTTACCAAAGGTATTTGATAGTTGATCCGAAATTATGTTGAAATCATCGAATAATTGATGAGAATGCGACTCTTTCTTTTTACTAATATCTGTGTATGACATTCTAATGCAAATTTACTTAATTCTAATACAATTTAACATTCTAATACAATTCAATTACGACTTCCTGTTACCTATGACTGAACCTATCGCTGAATTTTTTATTCTCTATTACAGGTTTTTCAAATACTCAAGATATACGTATGAAAGGATTGACGCAAAACGAACGAACTAATTCAACTTGCCTGTAATAAGAGGATAGATAAAATAATGACGATGCAGACTATTTGTATCGCACAAGGGACAATGTAGCAAGATCTCATGAGAGTAACGTATCTAAAAAAAAAATGGAACACAGCGACAATTTGGTTGAAGAATTCGAGAAAATTTGGTCTTTGTAAGTACGTGCCTTTTAAAAGTGACTCGCCAATTGGCTACTTAACAAAATCATACCAAAGCACCGAGCAAACTAACTTGATAATCTTTGAATGGTACTGTATAACAGGTACTAGTCTAGTACAAGATTTTCCATCGTCCTCGCCCCTGTCGATCTTAGTTGCGTCAAACGCACGTTCCAATCGGTGCCTAGAATAAAAAGAAATATCCATTACTTGCTATTAATCTAATGTCCAACCAATTCTAATTATATTCAACATAAAAATTTTTCAAAAATATTTCTCAAGCCGCGAATCGTGAATCGTGAATTTATTCAAATATGGAGATTATATATTAAAAGGAAAATACTTGCCAAAATGTAATTATATCTACATCTATGGTACGAAATTTGTAGATTAACTCAAATTTGTGGTGAACATTGTAGAATGGAAGAATTTTCCACGTTGAACTTACACGATTAACGAACTATACTTTTAGCTATGTACTCAAGTTATCATGTTCAACAAATTTTTCACGATGAACATGGACCTTTATATCCAATTCACAAAATCAATCCACATCTGTCAAAGAACCTGATACGTATCTTCCAATAAAACCATTTCTTACGCTTAACCCGAACGTTTTTAGATAATTCGCTCGATTACAAAGCACGACAGATTGGCCAAGAAAAAAGCATAATCCGTTACAGGATCAAAAGATATTTTATACGACAAAATGAGATGTTGGTGTGTTGATTCGCCAAGTCGGCGAAAACTGAGCTTACCCAAGAACGCGAAACATTCCACAAGTGTGTAGAATGACGGCTATGAACGTTAGATCCGTGGCCAGAATGATCAGCAGTATCATGGCGATCACCATGTCCATGTGTATCAGTATGGGATAGAAATACTTCTGGCGATCGACAAAGTACTCCGCCTCGAAGGGATGGTGGAGGGTGCGAGAGTCGTTCAGTGGCGCGACCAAGTCGAGAAAACGCGGCAGGAATTGCGCCACAATGTAAACGCAGAAGAATGAACCGACGAAGACTAAGGTCGGAACATCGACCTCGATCAGTTTCATTCTCGATCCGAAGAGCGCAAGAAAAATTAGAGACTAACAGATTGATCGTGATCAGATTTCAGCATTTAGCGGCTGATTGTTTAGGAATTGCCTTTAGTCTTTTTCGCAACAAGGATATCAAAGTAAGGCTTTAATCGTTTACATTGGTCGTCCAATTTGTCGATTACTGATTAATAAAAATAAAGGTTTACGCAATTCTTCGAACGTAGTCATTTTTCTAGTAATACAGAACGGAGCATCACCATTTCCATACTTATGTAAAATCGGGCCAACGACCTCATTTCTTTCGCATATCTCTTCACGATCCGCCATTCTTCCGTGGTATGCGTCGTGCACCACTCGTATCTAATATGTTCCAACAGATTCCCTACCTGCAGTTGCAAATTTCTATTTACATCTTCTCGATCCTTTCCTGAACGTGATTAAATCAAATTTAAGCGTGATAAAAAGCGTAGTTCAGTAATGTCTAATATATCACGGACAACGAATTTAAGGGTACGTAATATGTTTATGATCCAATAATTGCGCACGTTTGTTTGGTTTATTATTTGCCTATGTAGCGTACGCTTTTTTTCACGTATTACATAACTGAATGCTGTATTATTCTTTTATTTCAATTATTTAGCATTACTTCCAAATGTGAAATTAAATCATACTTTTAATCAAAATTCGAGTATGAAAAGTCGACAAAGAAACAAAGAAATATAACGTTTTTCGTACAACGACATTTTTTCAAATCACGTGCAAATTGAACTTTTTTGGTAAATAATTCATCGTATTCCGTATAAAAATTTCATAGACTCACAAACTTAGAACATTGTGACATATTTCGATTAAGTAACTGTACATATAAGGATGTGCAAAGTGCGCATGTTCCTTAAACTATTCATTACTCTCGATAACTTACTATTTTTGTGTTAGCCCAGTACGTGCAGTACTTCGCGGCAATGATAGTGCAAATTATCAAAGGGTGCAAAACTTCGATCAGAAGATCCATGCTGTATTCCGAAGTTACAAATCTCGCCATCTAAACGGAACAAGTTCTGGTGGTATCTTAAAAGTGGTATCTCATACCGTTTAACAGTTCTTATTAACGATCACGTTGTTAGAAACAAAATTGAAATCTCTTCTTCTGGAAAAAAAAAACTTTCTTTGTCTCGAGGAAAGACTCGTTTGGCTCCACAATGCTTTTCTTAACTCGCGATCGAGCATAACGATGTCGCGCATTAACGTGATGCATCGTATAAGTTCGCACGATAAAACAGTGTTCTGTGCCATACGGAAGAAAAACTTCGGTACCTGGAAGTTCGCAAAGAGAACGAAGGCGGCGCAGATCGTGGCCCTTTGCACGAATCTGAACCTCGAGCGGTCGAAGGGCCACTGGCCGATGGACAATAGGGAGAGGCGGTTGACGCTGTAGTACGAGTTCTCGAAGAAGTCCATTCCTCGCCGGTGGTCGAAACGTTTCTGACGCCGCTGTCGATTCTCCAGAGTGCAGAGCCTCCCCTCCATCCACTTCTTTCTTTTCTTCCTCGAATTTTTCCGACTCTTGTCCGAGACGCGTAATTACCGCGGTATAAGATAATGCGCGGTTAAACATTATGCACCCTCCGTTTCGAAGAAGAAAAAAAAAGTGAGAGCCTGAATCGTCCAACGCGAAATTGTGACGCTTTACATCGAGCATGGGGTGAAGAAAAGGGTGGAAATTGAAGAAAATATTCTCTTTTCTTACGAGGCATAGACACAAGCTCTATAGACCTGTTTCCATAGAGATACTGCCTCGTTTATTTCGCTTACAGTCCTGTTCAGAGCAGGTCACGTTAGACGAAAAATTAATCAAAGTGCGATGCGCATACTGTGTAGTGTCGAATTTAAGCGCTCGATCTAATAATGAGGCACGCGAGATATGTGGTCCGTGAGGTTGCACGAGTTAAATCGCGACGCGTGTTTATACGTCTGTGGCACCGCGCAAGAGTTACGTCGCCGCACGATAACACGTCTGTGAGATCGAAGTGGTTAAGCAAAATCGCTGGCATCCGCGGCTATTGCGGGCGCCTCAAACCGAGGAATCGAGTGTACAATCCGCACCACGGTACTGTTTTTACTAAATTTCGAAATTCTCGCTGATCCGCACGACGATATCTGATACAGAGTAGATTACATCGATAGAGCCAAACCGCCAGAGTTCGAAATCACCGTCGTCTCGTGGAAAATCATACCTGCAACACTCATTTCATTTCTTTATTTCAAGGAAGAAACCTATTCTTGAAACTCCTTCTGCGACTCTAACTCCTGCATATTCTCAGGAATGAGGTCTTACAATTAGTCGAATTCATACTGATGTGTTCTCCCGACGATTCTCCGGCCTGTTAGTGTACGGACTTAATTAACTAGTTACAATACGCGTACTATCAACAGTGGCTTTATGGAATAGTTCATTTTTATTTTGCGTTCAAACACGTGATCTGACAGGTGTTCTTTCGAGAATAAATTCGATCGCCATGCTTGACTAAACGATAACTCAACTAGCCTGTTGGTTTAACAGTGAGTGCTCGATACTTTCTTTATTTTTTCACAGAAGACATCATCATGAAGTAAGAGAAGGATGCTTGCACGATCTAAAATAATAAAGTAGAAAGCATAATATACGAATCATGTATGCGGAAATAACGATTATTATGGCCTGTATTTTTTGCAATGCGTTTATTAATTAACCGATGATTTTTTTATGGGGTCGAACTTTCTGATTGACTCAGAATTTAAAATAAGCATACTTCTGATAATCAAGCGGTAGCGTAATATGACGTTATATCCAAGTAGTGGACTATTACAGTATTAAATAAAATAACATTCAAAAACTATTCGTACTTAGACCACTTTATACTGAATGAAAAAGGTCTAGTGGACACAAGTCGAAAGGTCAACTACTTCTAAGATTGTACACATCTTTGTTTAATAGTATCATCGTTGACTCACAACTGGATTTTGGATATTTACAAAATTTTGCAAATCACAATAAAACGTCGACACTTTTGGCACGATCTCAAGACCACGTCGTATCGGTGGCCACTGCGTCGTTGACTCGCGATGCAAGTCTCGAGAGGTCCTTGTGGCCAATCGCATTACGACCTTTGTACGAGCGATACGCTTATATCCACTTTTCAGAATAAGCCTCCTTAATATATTCTACGCAATTGTCGACTTAATGTGAATGTAAGCAGCGTCCATTCTTTTTTTTCAAATCAATCTACATTTGTAACTACATTTGTATCTATATAACACCAATTAGATTCAAAACGCGTATAGGGAATTGATGGAGGACATTCCGCGCGCAAATTAGTAAAGGTTACATCAACATCTTTTGATACAATCCCGAATCAATTACGATGCTAACTTGCAAAAATATCTCAGAAACCGCTGGCAGTTAAACTTATGTCAACTGAGACTTTTACGTCTTATAATTATGTAAACATGAAACGATTCGTTTCAGCAGCCTGTATAACGACGGTGTTTGAAGTGTGAGAAAATGATAGTGAACAAAATACATTATAAATTATGGAGCGTACCTTGCTGCAAGTTTCATACGTCATATCTAATATTCCCGCAGCAGATGGAATGAATGGTTTTTGAACTTTCTGCATCATAAATAGCAAAAGTTTCTGTGATTTCAGAGGCGCTTGATACCAGTCGCTGGTATAGCTACAACGTTATCGTACGAAAGCGTGATTAATAATGTCACTTCGGAAGCGTGAGAATTTTTACAAAAACGCGCGCCAAATAGCAATCTTATCCTAAGCATATAGTTTCCTCTCGATGGACAATATTAATCAACAATTACTTTCAAGATGTCCATAAGAATAATCGCAATAATGTGCGTATACCAAAACGCGTGGAGAGAAAAAAAAACGCGCTATTGTGATATAAAGTAATACAAAAGTAACAAAAAATATACGTTTAGTGTTAAATTTACGTAATGGAAGAGAAATTTGCGTTTCGCAAGTGATTGAAAAATAATTACAGTTTAGGCAAGAGTTCGGAAGTGCGATCCACCAGATTTTGTCCAGGCGTGACATTTACGAACACCGCAAAATAATAAGTTAGCATTGGAAAGCTCAATGCAAATACCATTATGTAATTCTTTGAGGCCAAATTATCGCGTATCTGAAATAGAGTTATTATTGAATATCAGCAACAAACGTTGGTGGCATTTCGTCGATTACCTTTAAAAAAGTGCTGACTCTACAAAATCTCGGCTTCAATGTTACTTACATTAACAAGTAGAGCGGCAATGGCTAATACGACGACGAAAAATTGTGCAGCGAAGAATATCATGTAACAGGACATTATAAGGTTGGTCCCTCTTAAACAAATGTAGATATATGTATTAAATAAACGTCATTAAATTTCAAAAAACCAATTATGCTAAGTTAACATCTGGCCAGGATTTTCCTTTGCAGTTTGTGCACTTTGATATACCAAATGAGCACGTCTTAAAGCGGAATAGAGAATGCCGCTTTTTCTAGGTTTTAATGAAATATAAAACTTTTTGATCGATAGAAGTACAGGCTGCATTTTACAGACTCTGAATGTAATAAATCGTAAAACATCGAGCAGAAATGTGCCTTTATTATTGATACCATTCACTATCCATTGACTTATTATTCATAATCGTAAATTTTTAGCCGTTTACGTAATACAGAGGATGTAAAGATTTTACGTTTCTGATAAAAGCTATTTTGTTAAAGCGCTCGGTCTCGTACATATTATCTTATCATACTTTAATTCACTTAAATTTACGTAACTTTAGAAATGTTGCGAATGAAAACAGCTAATAAGAGAGCCACTAGAGGGTCGATTTATAATCCAGGTCTTGTCATTAAACTATTTGGCCCAAAATCCAATCTTTTATCCTGATTGTACTGAACACTCAACGGAAACATTGAAAGTTAGTATTTCCCACAATACGTGTGAAATAAGAAGAAAAATAAGAATTACATTAATAAACATACGTCAAGGAGTATCGACTCATTAACTACACACGTATACAGGATGATTTTTAAGCATGCATATACAATCTGTTTCTGAATAATACGAACTTTACAATATTCAACTGCTGCGTCACCACTTTGAATACTCGCTGACGAATCACCGCTGTCTTCTGGCTGTCGGACATCGACTCTATATTGTCAAACATGTGCTCCAACCTGTACCTAAAATATAATATTATGATGTACAAGTAAGTCAGTCTTTCGCATTGTTGTATTCATGATCCATCTCGGAAGGATTTGTGCGTAGTATTATCAATAAATTTCTCGTCAGATTAGCGTTTGCACTGTAAATGTTGTATTTCCTGCTTCAGAAATGAATCGCTAGTACTCTCACATATAAAAGCAATGGATAAAAATACAAAGTGACAGTTGATCTCGATAAAATTTCAAAAAAGCTTTGCTTTGTTCAGAAGGAGGCACCGCAAAGAATCGATTAGTAAACATTACGGATCAATACTCACCCCGCGATGCAGTACATTCCGCTAATATAATAAACAACTGCCATAAAAAGTAAATCCACCGCAATAATGATCATGACCCCTTCGATGATCACACACTGAATGTTCATAATGATGTAAAAACCGTAGCCGTGAGTGTTGCTTAAATAACCGGCTTCGGTTAGAATTTTTTCTATTCGACATTCGTCCAAAGGCTTTATTATATCTAGGATACTCGGGATTAACAACGTCAATAGGAAAGCGATCAAAGCCCCGTACGTGAGCACTGAAATCGTAAAAATGTCTTGTAAATCAGTATTGTAAGGACCTCGTTTAACCCTCATGTCTGTTCCTTCTCTCGAGTCATAAGATTCTTAGAGATTCTCTTACGCTAACTCCTGCGAATTCAAGCAACTTCGTAACGTTCCTGGCAAGTCTCTAATGTTTCTATATTCGTCAAACTTACTGGTGTAATACTTCCCCAAGATCCATCCCTCGGCAGCAGATCTTTTCATGATCGCAATTTCGTTTTCCGATCGCAAAGCATCGAGATCAAGCACAATAAACTCCAACATATCTCGTATCTGGAATTCGACACTTTTACGCGTTAATAATTCTGTCACGATGTGTAAATAACCTAAATCTTTATATTAAATATATTTATGATACTTGCAATCCCAATCTTGATCCAACTATTCGAGTATTTTAAAAAAACCACCACCATGTAACAGAAGAGAGGAAGCACATGCAGTATCTGCTCAAACTTGTTCTTTGCATTAATAAGCTCGTATGTCTAAAAGAAGATGTTCATAGTTACAATATACCATTGCACAACTATATATTATTAATGTACGCATCCATAGCCGTACAAATTGTTGGTTTATCTTCGACAGCCAAAATTTTCACTGCAATTTCATTGCCTAGCCACACGTTTACCTCGCGCATTATGTGATACTGCGTTATACAAGTAATTGAGAAGTAGATTATTATGAGCATTAATTAACGCGGTAATCATGAATTATTTGCTTCATTCGTTGTTATCCACAGTTAGACGTTTGACTTTCAATACCACGAATTAATCGTAAGAGGCAAGAGCCGAATACTTTACCTCAGTGATACAAATTAATATAGGAAAAAGACAAATCACGGTCCTTATCAGATACTTCCCGTTACCACCGTCATATGGCCATTGGCCCACAAGTAGGAGAAACTTCCTACTCATCTTAAACAGCGGATACTCGTAGAGAATCATTCCTCTTCGAAGGCTGACAACCGACTGTTAAACGGAAGAGGAAGTGGACTCCGACGAACAGTCAAACTTACCTCAAACTTGAATATTCTTTTTTTTAATATCTTTTCGACTGAAGATGTTCTATTTATTGTAAAAGCAACTATGTACGACTATACGATAATAAGCAGAAGATCGTGGCTGATGCGCCGCGTATTTTTTTCGTTGCATATTAAATGAACGCAACCCGCTCATTGGGTATCGATCGTCCGCTTCTGTTTCCTTGTCGTGACACGTCCAGACGTGTACTTAAAGAAATTATGTGCACGTCTATCATGGAAGTAATTTTTGTATTTTGAGATCTTTTATACAAACCCTTCGTAGGAGGTTGCAATACGGAGGAAGAGCGCAGTCGGCATTCAACCTTCCTCCAGTCAACATCCGCCTTACGTTCTCCATAACAGGCCTGATCCCTATCTCCACTCGAGGCGAAAAAGAAGATATGTGACTTGCCTGAAGTAAAAGGAGCGATAAAAGAATAACGACACAGGCGAGTAGTATTGCATAAGGGACAATATAGCAGGATCTTACGTCGGTAACGTATCTAAAAAAAATGGAACGTAACGCCGATTTGTTTCAAGAAATCGCAAAAGTTAGATTTTCAAAAATACATGTTTCTGACAAGTGACTTGTCAGTTAGGAACTTAAGAAAGTCGTATAAAAATAGCGTCGAAGGATACTAACTTGAGTATCTCCGCATGGTGCTGTATAATATAATACGCACTAGCCTGGTACAAGATTCCTTGTCTTCTTCGATATCGTTGATCTTAGGTTGACCACCATGTCCATGTGTATCAGTATGGGATAGGAATACTTCTGGCGATCGATGAAGTACTCCGCTTCGAAGGTATGGTGGAGGGTGCGAAAGTCGTTCGTTGCTGCGACCAAATCGAGAAAACGCGGCAGGAATGGCGCCACGATGTAAATGCAGAGAAACAAACCGATGAACAAAAAAAATCTTCTTTGTCTCGAAAACAAGTTCAAGTTCTATAGACTTGCAGTTTTTTCATGGAGATGCTGCCTCGTTTATTTCGCTTACAGTCCTCTTCAGAGCAGGTCACGTTGGACGAAAAATTAATCAAAGTGCGATGCGCATACTGTGTAGTGTCGAATTTAAGCGCTCGATCTAATAATGAGGCACGCGAGATATGTGGTCCGTGAGATTGCACGAGTTAAATCGCGATGCGTGTTTATACGTCTGTGGCACCGCGCAAGAGTTACGTCGCCGCGCGATAACACGTCTGTGAGATCGAAGTGGTTAAGCAAAATCGCTGGCATCCGCGGCTATTGCGGGCGCCTCAAACCGAGGAATCGAGTGTACAATCCGCACCATGGTATTGTTTTTACTAAATTTCGAAATTCTCGCTGATCCGCACGACGATATTGATACAGAGTAGATTACATCGATAGAGTCAAACCGCCAGAGTTCGAAAATCACCGTCGTTTCGTGGGAAATCATGCCTACAACACTCATTTTATTTCTTTATTTCAAGGAAGAATCCTATTCTTGAAACCCCTTCTGCGACTCTAATTCCTACATATTCTCAGGAACGAGATCTTAGCCGAGTTCACATTAATGTGTTCTCCGGACGATCCTCCGCCCTATTAGTGTACCACTAACGTGTCCCCTATTAATACGTACTATCAACAGTGGCTTTACGGAATAGTTCATTTTTATTTTACGTTGAAGCGCGTGACCTTCTGAGCTGCGTTCTATCGAGAATAAATTCTATCGCCATGCTCGACTAAATAATAACTCAACAAGCCTGTTGGTTTTACAGTGAGTCCTCGATATTTTCTTTATTTTTGCATAGAAGACATCATCATGAAGTAAGAGAAGGATGCTTGCACGATCTAAAATAATACAGTAAAAAGCACGATATACGAACCATGTATGTACAAATAACATTATACAACGATCGTTATGGCCTCTATTTTGTGCAATGCGCCTATTTTTTGATGCATGATCTTTTCTTATGGAGTCGAATTTTTTGACCGACCGTCAGAATTTAAAACGAGTGCGTTTTTGATGATCGAGGGTTAGGATAATATAACGTTATATCGAGCAGACTTTCAGTATTAAATAGAAAAACATTCAGGAGACGTTGGTACTTAGAGCACATTTATAATAAGCGATAAAACCTTAGTGGACACAAGTCGAAATGTCAACGACTTCTATGATCGTAAACGTGTCTGTTTAATAGCATCATCATTGACTCACAACTGGCTTTCGGATAATTACAAAAGGTGATTCTCATGCTCTTCTTCCACTTCTATACGCGTCTGGCATCTTGCAAAGTCGCCAACTGTCTCTACAATGCAGCGAAAATCTGCGCCTTTCTTGTTCCAGTAATACGCCGACGCTTTTGGCGCGATCTCAAGGCCGCGTCGTATCGGTGGCCACTGCGTCATTGACTCGCGGTGCAAGTCTCGACACGTCGTTGCCGGCAGTCGCGTTAGGACCTTTGTACGAGTCACACGCTTATATTCGCTTTTCCCAATAAAACTCTTGGTTATATCTACACAATCGTCGACTATCTGTCCGTATTACCCACATTCATCCTTTCTTCGCGATCATCCTACATTTGTAACCACATTTGTACCCATGTAATGCCGATTGGAGGCAAAATATACGTGGGAATTGATCGAGGACATTCCGCACGCAGATTAGTAAAAGTTGAATGAACATTGTTCGCGATGACGCAATGCTTTAAGTCAATCACGATGCTAACTTGCAAAAATATCTCAGAAACCGTTGACAGTTAACGGGTTAAACGCCACGCCACTTGACTTCTTTCAATCACAATAAATACTATTTTGGATTCGGAGCCTGAGTTCGCCCATAGTCCCTTACTCGCAAAACATCAGCTCTATTTACCTTATTTTAATAAATGACATTAATGATTTTAAGTGTTATATTATTTTCCTGAAAGCATTGACCAAATAAAAACCGCTGTTGTTTAAATTAAATGTTCAGTCTCATAAGTGCGCACAGCCGACACGCGCGTGGGAACGACATGATCGGAATGTCTAGCTTCGGTCCCTAGGGACCGGCGTGGAGTTTAACGCGTTAAACTTATGTCAACTGAGACTTTTACGACTTATATATAAACGTGAAACGATTTGTTTCAGCACCCTGTATAACTACCATTATAAAACATGGGGCGTACCTTACTGCAAGTTTCGTTCGTCATGTCTATTAATCCTGCAGCAGATAAAATGACTGGCTTTTGGACGTTCTGCATCATAATCAGCAATAGCTTCTGTGATTTCAGAGGCGCTTGATACCAGTTGCTGGTATAGCTACAAAGTGAGCATACGAAAGTATGATTAATAATGTCGTTTCGGTAGAGTAATAATTTTTATCAGATCGTCCTCCGAATAGCAATCTAATCCTAAGCACGTAGTTTCCTCTCGATGGACAATGTTAATCGACATTAACTTTCAATAGAAGTATAAAGTAGTATAAAAAATAAAGCTAAAAATATACGTTGAGTGCTGAATTTATGTAATGGAAGAGAAATTTGCGGGTGATAAGTGACTGAAATATAATTACATTTTATGCAAGAGTACGGAGCTGCGATTCAGAATGTTTTGTCCAGGCACGATATTTACGAACACCGCAAAATAATAAGTCACCATTGGAAAGCTCAATGCAAATACCATTACGTAATTCTCCGTGGCCAAATTCTCACGTATCTGAAAGAGAGTTATTATTGCATGTCGATAATAAATGTTGATGGCAGCTCCAATGTTACTTACATTAACAAGTAGAGCGGCAATGGCTATTACGACGACTAAAATTTGTGCACCGAAGAATGTGATATAACAGGACATTACGTGCTTTGTCCCTCTTAAACAAATATAGATATATGTTTTAGATGAACGTTATTAAATTTCAAAACACGAATTATGCTATCTTTGCATCTGGTCGGGATTCTTTTTACAGTTTGTGCATTTCGATGTGCCAAATGAGCACGTCTTAAAGCGGAATAGAGAATATTTTTCTAGGTTTTAATGAAATATAAAACTTTTTGATCGACAGAAGTATAAGCTATATTTTAGACACTCTGAATGTAATAAATCGTAAAACATCGAGCAGAAATGTGCCTATATTATTGATACCATTCACTATCCATTGACTTATTATTCATAATCGTAAATTTTTAGCCGTTTACGTAATGCAGAGGATGTAAAGATTTTACATTTCTGATAACAGCTATTTTTTTAAAGCGCTCGGTCTCGTACATATTATCTTATCATACTTTAATTCACTTAAATTTGCGTAACTTTAGAAATGTTGCGAATGAAAACAGCTAATAAGAGAGCCACTAGAGGGTCGATTTATAATCCAGGTCTTGTCATTAAAGTATTTGGCCCAAAATCCAATCTTTTATCGTGATTATACTGGACACTCGACGGAAACATTGAAAGTTAGTATTTCCCACAATACGTGTGAAATAAGAAGAAAAATAAGAATTACATTAATAAACATACGTCAAGGAGTATCGACTCATTAACTACACACGTATACAGGATTTTTAAGCATGCATATACAACCTGTTTCTGAATAATACGAACTTTATAATATTCAACTGCTGCGTCACCACTTTGAATACTCGCTGACGAATCACCGCCGTCTTCTGGCTGTCGGACATCGACTCTATATTATCGAACATGTGCTCCAACCTGTACCTAAAATATAATATTATGATGTACAAGTAAGTCAGCCTTTCGCATTGTTGTATTCATGATCCATCTCGGAAGGATTTGTGCGTAGTATTATCAATAAATTTCTCGTCAGATTAGCGTTTGCACTGTAACTGTTGTATTTCCTGCTTCAGAAATGAATAGCTAGTACTCTCACATATAAAAGCAATTGATGAAAATACAAAGTGACAGTTGATCTCGATAAAATTTCAAAAAAGCTTTGCTTTGTTCAGAAGGAGGCACCGGAAAGATTCGATTAGTAAACATCGCGGATCAACACTCACCCCGTGATGCAGTACATTCCGCTAATATAATAAACAACTGCCATAAAAAGTAAATCCACCGCAATAATGATCATGACCCCTTCGATGATGACACACTGAATGTTCATAATGATGTAAAAACCGTAGCCGTGAGTGTTGCTTAAATAACCGGCTTCGGTTAGAATTTTTTCTATTCGACATTCGTCCAAAGGCTTTATTATATCTAGGATACTCGGGATTAACAACGTCAATAGGAAAGCGATCAAAGCCCCGTACGTGAGCACTGAAATCGTAAAAATGTCTTGTAAATCAATATTGTAAGGACCTCGTTTATCCCTTATGTCTGTTCTTTGCTTTCATTCATAAGATTCTTAGAAATTCTCATACGCTAACTCCTACGAATTCAAGCAACTTCGTAAAGTTCCTGGCAAGTCTCCAATGTTTCTATATTCGTAAAACTTACTGCTGTAAGACTTCCCCAAGCTCCAACCCTCGGCAGCAGATCTTTTCATGATCGCAATTTCGTTTTCCGATTGCAAAGTACCGAAATCAAGCACAATAAACTCCAACATATCTCGCATCTGGAATTTGGCACTTTTATGCGTAAATAATTCTGTCACGATGTATAAATAATTTAAGTCCACGACTTCGACGGTTTGCGATATATTTAAAGCTATATTTATGCTACTTACAAGTCCAATGTTGATCCAACTATTCGCGTATTTTAAAAAAGCCACCGCCATGTAACAGAAGAGAGGAAGCGCATGCAGTATCTGCTTAAACTTGTTCTTTGCACTAATAAGCTGATATATCTAAAAAAAAGATGTTTATAGATACAATTTACCATTGCACAACTATACATTATTAATGTACACGTCAATAATTGTACAAATCGTTGATTTTCGACGGCCAAAATTTTGACTGCAATTTCATCGCCTACCCATACGTTTGCTTCGCGTTTAATACGGCGTTATACAAGTAATTGAGAAGTATATTATTATGAGCATTAATTAACGCGGTAATCATAGATTATTTGCTTCATTCGTTGCTATCGACAGTTAGACGTTTGACTTTCAATACCACGGTATTAATCGTAAGAGACAAGAGCCGAATACTTTACCTCAGTGATGCAAACTAGTATGGGAAAAACACAAATCACGATCCTTATCAGATACTTCCTATTACTAGCGTCATATGGCCATTGGCCGACAACCAGTAGAAGCTTCCGACTGATCTTAAAGTGCGGATACTCGTAGAGAACCATTCTTCTTCGAAGGCTGATGACCGACTGTTAAACGGAGGGGGAAGTAGGCTTCGACCAACTGTCAAACTTGCCTCGAACTTAAATCTTCTTTCTTTAATATCTTTCCCACTGATAATTTACGTATTGTTAAAGCAGTTTTCCACAACCGTAAGATAATGAGCGGAAAATCGTGACTGATGCGCCACGTAATTCTCCCGTTGCATATTAAATGAACGAAATCTGCTCATTATGCATCGATCGTCCGCTTCTCTTTCCATGTCGTGACACGTCCAGACGCGTACTTAAAGAAATTACGTACACGTCTATCATGGAGGTCATTTACTCATTTTGGGATCACTTATACACACCCTTCCTGGAAGGTTGCAATACGGTGGGAGAGCGCAGTTGGCATTTAACCTTCCCCCAGTCGACATCGGTCTTACGCCCTCCGCAAGAGGCCTGATCACTATCTCCACGCTGTGCATTAGACATTTCCGATTTAAAAGACTGTGATACGATAGGCAACTAAAAATAAACGCACGGGTGCATTTATATTCAAGGTAGTGAAAAATAAAATGCCTTTCGTAATATTATGCACGTTTATTTTACTCTGTAATACTAATTACAGAATTATTAATCGAAGAAATACTATAGTACTAGCTCTTGATTTAATATGTTGTTAACACGACATTAAGAAGAGGAACATTCGTTTGCGTTATAAACAAAATCCATTGATCGAATACTCGTTCGGTTTCTAGCAAGAATTCTGTGTTTGTATGTAGAGACAGAAATCCATGCGGAAATTCTACTTTAATGATATTCCACTTACTTCGCCATCTTCTATTTCGCATATATTGATATGTTTTAAGTGATCATAAAGCAAATGGGAAAGAAATTTTTGGAGTTGTGCATGTAGAATAGATACCACTAAAGATGAGTAATGCTGGATAAATTTAAAACTGAGCTTAATTATCTACGGTTTAAAGATACAACGGTTAATCGATTAAAATTACCTTAGACAATAATAGTACTCGTTTAATCGTTATTGAATATCATGGAACGATATAAAAAAATATATACTTCAGCCATTATTATATCGTACATAATATTGAAATATCATGCCGCTATGCCGAAAAGATTAATTTCTTTTTTAAATTAATTCCTCAATACGAATATTTCTTGGAGAATTATCCGCATGACTGCTTCGAGATACCTTTATAAATGTGTTCAATCGACAAGTACCTCGCATCATTATTGATGGATTTTTAATGATACACGGGGGTTTGAGTTTATTATAAATGACCACTATTAAGATTCTGCTAACACTTTATATATTTAAATAACATCGAACAAACAAATGTACATTTTACAAGGATTCACAATACATCGCGCACACACGAAAAACCGAAAAACAAAATTCTAGAAATTAACAAGAAACGAACGCTCAAACATCTTCAGGGCCGTAGTACCCTGGAGCGACTATATTCGCATGCGACGATGAAGATGATTCTCCAACAATTATGGAATACTACTTATACATTATGGAATATAAATTTTAAAAGGTATTCTTGGCTTTGCCAAAACACGTTTATTAAATTATACATTATTTCGACGTTACTAAAAACACAAGTTTACCGTGCTTTCCAAACAGACATCGGTATTACAAACCACACTCTCGATACGTTGCTTTCGATAAACAGCATCGGCAATATCGATGCTCCAATGCAAAAGGTGGTTGGTTATCGCACCGAACAAAGTACCGTGAAGTAAGACAGCGACGTCTGTACGATCTTTAATCAGAAACCATTAAATGAATTATTGCATCTCAAAGAAAGGACGAATGGAGAAATGGAAAGTATCCATTACCACGCCAAACGTTTCGTAGGACGATGATAAAACGTTCGTAGCGGTGATCACGCACGGCTTCATACTGCGTTGCATTATCATGAGCAATAATTTTTGGGAGCTTAAAGGAGCCACGTGCCAGTACCCATTGTATCTATAATTTGATTAAAAAGAAATATATAACCAATATACCTTAAATTGTTTTATCGAGAGACGTTCGCAATATTCAAGATAGAAACTCTGATCTACGCGTCATCAAAGATTGATCAAAATTTTCTTGAACGTGAATTCGAAAAATCGCGCGAAAGCGCAGATCGAAGTCATTTTAAAGAAAAAGCTCTTTTCAATCGCCTCTGATTTTTTTTTTCACGTCAATTTTCTTAATACGATTTAATTAACCACCTTAAGCTTTGCAATTTTTCCAAAATTAATTTTGTTTAGTTCGTAATTTAGTAACCATTTTAATTATTTGAGCCACACATGAGTGGCCAAAATTATCGTTATTGCACACAAAAATGCCGATGTGCTCGACTGAAATTCTAATTTCACGAGATCAGGAGGATAATTAAAGAAAAAGATTGCTCTTAATATTAAAGAAATTTGGTAGGGAGAAAATACTTGTTTATACAAGAAATGTACACAATACAGGATGATTAACCGCCTGTATCAAGACAATACATTTATTGTCTTATATTAATTTTCTTTTTCAATATCTCCCCAATAATGAATAATGAAACGTAACAGTCTTGAATATTCTGCTGATCATACTCGATCTGCTTTTTCCCTTTATCCGCATGAGATCATACAGTGATAGAGAAAACGGCATGGCCAGCGTGTCGAATGTTATACGAAATCTCGATTATTGCTTACATTAAGCGAAGACTCTTTACTCACGCGTTGCGAAATAAATCGCTACTGTGATCCAACATTTCCTGGCCGGGCAAGACGTTTAAAAACACGATGCAAGAAAGGCCGATCGTGTGAGCTCCGTACAGAATTATCTCGTCTATGTTCTTCGTGACGGTTATCGCAAGAAACAACTGGAAACGTTTAAAAAGTAACCGCAGGGCGCCTTTTAATTACATTCAAATCGGAACGCAGAATTTAACGAAAGCCGCAGTGTGCTTCAAGAATAATATGCGTAATTATTTTTCAACGCTATTTTAATTTAATAAGGAGGTCAGAGGTGTTGGATGAATAAGTGAAACGAGGGCAAGATTTAATTGTACTTACGCAGTATAGTATCACAGAAAGTATCACGATAACGATGAACAACTGCGCGAGGTAGGACTTGGCATAAACGACATTGACGAGATAGACGTATCTTAAATTTTAGCAATATACGAGTGATTTAATAATCTCCATTGTGTGATTGAATAGCGATAAATATACATATTCTTGCTGATGCGTGAATTGCAATATACATATTCTTTGTTAATGCGTGAATTGTTTAAAAACGATTTTAGAGACGCGTAGATGATATGTTAATTTCATTGTATATTACTAAATATTCGTACTCCAAGCTTTCCAAACCTATGTACGTTCTCGTTCTTGCGCAGAAATTTTTTCACGTATCCGTAAGCAACGAAGGTTATTTACTCATTAGCTATAGCTTATTATCTTAAATACCCGACTTATTATCTAGCTTATTCACTTAAGTAGCCGATCTCTTATTATAAAACACCCACCGTAGAATTCTTTGATGATACATCACGGCACGAGCCATCTTTCTAAAAAGCAGGTAATTCGCATTAACGTCGCACACACCTTTGTTAAATTCGTCGTACATTCTCTGTAGCTTCGTGCTAAAACATACATACATTTTTGCGTAGTGGTTTCAGATGAGTCGAATGTATGTAGGAATTGTTAGGTTTTTCAAGCGAATCATAACCGTTCAAGATTAAAACGATTTGATGTCCACGGTTTAAATCGGACGAAATATCCACGAAGGACCGAAAACATTAGGTTACAACGATTGACAACAGGTAAAGGATATAAGGAATAAAAGCTATAATGAAAGAGTGAAAAATAAAACAAACGTTACTTCTGGAACTTCATCGCGATTTAAATAATGTCTGATTTTTCCCAGACTTCATTTCGTAACAGAGTCTCCAGTCTCGATAAACGAGAATCCTGAAATGCCTTTAAAGCATAGGAGGACCATTAAATTTTTAAAGACACGATTAGAATTCCATAAAAATCCAAAAACATACCGTGGAAGCCTCGAAAGTTCTAGTATAATTCTTAATCTCCCAGAAGGTACGAAAAAAATTCCACAGAAATCCAAGTAATTCATTGTCAAATGCGTTAAGTTCACCTGTCGCGAGTGAAAGGAAGAGACAAAGGGTGAATAACTAAAAATTGAATTGCTGAACTCACCTGAGAATCTGCAATAATGAACAGATGTGCAGGACAATCGTAATAAAGGTACCGTCCACGGCTATCGTAACGGTCATCCCCACGAAAACGCAGGCGTAAGTCCGGACAAAGCTCAGGTAAAAGTAGCGCTTCTGGTCGACGAGGTAGTCCATCACCAGGGGATGATCGAGCAGCCGAGATTTGTTGAGGGGCACCAAAATGTCGAGAGAGCAAGGCACGAGGGGCGACAGCAGAAATGTGACGGTTAACGTGTAGATGTAGACTGAGAAAAAATCGACAAGGCATGCAATCGTGCTATGCACTTTATTATCGAGCACATTAATTCTCAATGACTTCTAATCGTATGAGCAATGATGTAAATAAAAACAAATAAATAATAGCAAATAAATAAAACAACAATGAAAGCAAATATATATAACAAAAACAAACAATAAAAGCAAATAAAAACAAACGTATAAGGCGAATAATCCTTGTTTATAAATGATAATAAAAGCACGGCCTCTTCCCGCTTTTATTATCATTCGTGAATTAATTGTTATCCCGAGAGGAATCATTGATCGTTCCTAAACCTACTCGATCTTCGTTTAGTTTATCGTTTTACATGCTTTACATGCTGCTTACTGTAGCTGAGTGCTGTAAAAATTTCAATTACGCGCCTTACCAATATAACTCTAATTAACTTGCATAAATTTCAGCCTCACGATATTTAATGCCTAATGTACTTTCCTTTTATGCTTGCAGGTATGAGAATCCGATCGTCGCTTCTTCCTCCTATAACTTTGACGTCTTGGAGTAAGTAAATCGGCAAAAAAATATTCGTACTCGCTTCATCAAGCGAGGAAAATATTGGATAATGAAACTTTCACGATGGATTTCTCCAGCTGTATTTCAAGGTATTTGATGTTGGAAACACCCGAGAAATATTTATATTCCTCCCTCACTTATTAAGAAGCGCGTGTACTGCCTCCCTCGCTGAGCGTACTCTTCTAAAATGCTTTCCTCGATCTCGTCCTTCGGTGCACTCCAATCGCACTGAAGTTCGTCCAACAGCACTCTCACCTGCAACTTTGTCGCTTCAGAAAGGGCCAGCTCTCGCATCGCGTTTTATCGGCTATGAGCCTCCTTCAAATCGAATCTAATATCGATCATCGTAAATCAGTAATTCGTACTAAAACAATCTAAAGTGATCTTACATATTATAAGCTATATGCTGAGTGGAAAGGTATAAGGCGCATATCCCTGCATCGAATCGGTATCTGTTAAAATCGCTTTCGTGCTCAGCCCAAATCGCATCGAGTAACGCGAATACGTTTAAAACGTATTTTTTACGGTGGAAATTCAATATTGGGGATAGAACGTGTATTTTTTTTTTTGTATTAAATCGAGATTTTTGTAAACCCGCCCCCGTGCTCAATTTCAATCGCGCAGTCTACAACAGATATTCCGAATGTATTTCCCACGGCACAAATTCAGTGTTCGGCGTATATCTTGAATGTGAAACATTTTTTGCCACGATCGATCTATGCTTTCTATTGTGAAGTATAGTTCGCCACGGAGATCAGACTTACGCCATCGGTGTTGATCATGCAACCAAAATATTTCACAGCGCAGATTAGGCCGGTCATCATGATGGGAAATGCAGCGATTAAAGTGCTCAAAGTGTTTTCCGACTTGACGATGTTTAGCACCTGGTGAAATTTAGGATCGATAGAATGTGCGATACGCGTTACCCCCTATATTAAAATATTGCGTTAGAGGAGTTAATTTAATGTAACATAAATCAATATATAAAAAGTAAAATAAATGAATCAACATCTCCCTGACGATATCAATATCCACAATGTTAATCAGTACCATTTTTACAATCTAAAAACCCAAGCTGCTTATTTCTACATACAAGAGTTGATAAATCGTGGAATGCAGCGTTTGTATGTATAAAGTTGTACTAAGAGTATTTTTTACCACCTACACACCGTCGCTTTATCTGCCAATGTTTACACAAGCCCAGTCCTCCTCTAGCCGTATACGTAATTAAATAAAATCAATTATTTCACAAAAACAATATAAAGGACGAGGGATCGTTGCAAGACACGAGTGTACTCAATGGAGAAACTATCCTTCCGTACGATGTCCAAACAAATTTCGTTCACGCCTTAAACTCCTCCCCATTCCTTACCTGATCGTTGCCGAAGACGAACAAGACGCAAAAATGAGCGGCGCGAATGAGCAGCAAAATCATTTGATTGTAATAGGGCCAAAGGCCCGTGACCGACAAGAACAGTCGAACGTTCTGGTAATAACGTCTGCTGTAGAAAAGATCCATTTCAGGGTGAAGGACAGGAAGCGTCTGGCGCGCAAGGGTCAAAGCTGCTCCCCTTTCAAGTCCACGCGAATTTTTCTCTTTACTATTCACATCGCTAGGCATGCATAAGATAATTTCCGACGGGAAGTCGCTCACCCTGTGTACTTTGAAAAAAAAAAAAAAATACAACCAAATGACCAATAGTGGAAAGTAGATTTTCATTGGCACCATGGGGGACGTTGAGGCGACAGGAGTAAATCATAATTTATGCACGAGGTTGGAGGGCTACAGTAATTCGCGAGGTTTCGTCCGTCGTTCCTGGATCGATGAAATTACCGTGGGATCGCATACCTGTCGGGGAAGTTGTGCCCCCACTCTTTTATGGAACTCCAGCCGCAGGATCGTAAAGTCGCGGACGACAGTCGTGCTTCAACTCCGGAGAGAGTGTCGTGAAACGAGGATAAGCGGGCAAAGGACGACTTAGCAGTGGCTGCGCCTCGATGCATTGGCTCCTCGACGTTTCAAGCAAGGCTAGGTGGTTACGAAAAATACTGCGCGTGTAAAACTTCGAAATGTTGCGAAAAATAAAGTCGTACCGAGCGTTTGGAATTTCTGCTTCGAGTCGCGTTCTTCCTTGACGCGGCCAATATTTTCAGAATTCTTTTGGGACTACGAATTCCTTGCTAACAGCAGTCAAGTCTTGCGTTAAGCAAAGTTTTTAATTAATTATCCTTTAGTAATTCGCTCGAAGTATATTCGTTAAGTGTTCACGCATTGTGTAAATACCGCAGTGTAAATGTCGTGCATTTGAAGTTGGAATTGTTTAAAAATTTGACAATTTGTCCAAGGCTGAGTAATTACGAAAAGTAACTCAAATGTTGAGTATCGGATTGACAATTGATTCGGGATGTTTCTGTCAAATGCTCGCTCGTTCGTCCGAAAATTCGACGGTTTGCGTAAAGCCAAGTGGTTACGAAAAATAATTTGAATGTCAAACGTCGGATCATTTTGATTCCCTGTTTCTCCTATCGTTTATCCCTAAAGCCGACAATATTCCCAAAATTTCCGCGTTTCTGCGCAGAATCGTTGCCGACAGCAATCAAGTGCACGCATGAAACGCGCTCTGAAGAATCAAATATTCAATTTGCCGGCCTTTCGAAATTCGGCCAGCTTTTTAAATGCAAACTCGTCGCAGGATCGCGTTGCAACAATCCGAAATACGATCAAAATTCGCGTTTCAATCGTTACGTTTCGCGTTCGATTTACATTATGGAGAGCTTCGCTTTGATCCTTTTATACTATCTATCCTTCATTAACTTCGTAGAAGCTATTCGAAAGTATATTCCCTGATCGAATGATACAAGAATTCCCTTGTTTCCCGAAAAAAAAAAGATTATTTCGTTAGAGAATTGTTCACAATGTATATTTTCACAAAGTACTGCAATTCTAGTTCACGTTTTATTTAGTGGAATCACGAGTATAAGGCAAAGATTGATTTAAATTTAATCATCGTCGAAGAACGGATCTCATTTCCATCAATTTCCACGCAGACTGCTGATGTTCTTTTGATGTAAAAATTATTATTGAATCTACAAGTGGTGAATTAAAGTTAAGTCTAAAGAATCCGGTGTCCCTATTCAATATTCATCCATTATTCTTTATTTATTCTGGATGTTATTTTCTACTTTATACACTGAACTCTGTTTAATATAAAGTATATCTTTTCAGCATATAAATGTATAAATCAAAGAGTTTTTCATCGAGTGCTTTATTAGTCACTGGAAAAGCTATAAAATTATTCCTATACTAATTACTATATACTCACGAAGATAGGACGCGTCAGTGCATCGAGTACAGTACCATGAAGTACGAGAACGATGCTTGCATGATCTTGAAAGCAATTATTTTCAAAAATTATCCACAATATCTTGAAAGATTAAAGACCACCTCGATAATTAAATTCGTATAATGCGAAACGCGTAATGGTGCCGCGCATGTTACTTAGGCTATATTTTACCGTAGCAAACAACTCGAATGACGGAGTCAAAGTATTGACCATAGCTATGGTACATGGCTGAACGGTTCTGTGCATCACCATCAGCAACAATTTCTGAGTTCGCACGGGACCCATGTACCAATGTCCATTGTAACTGTAAAATATAGTCACGAATAACTTGGATAATCAAGAAAATATTCCAACTAAGTATACGAGATTATTATTCGAAAAAGGATTTTCAATGTCTCGTTCATCGTGACGTAATAAAAACACATTTAACCCTGGACATATTGACATTTCCTTTGGACATCGATTATAATTTATTAACTAAGTATATTATTTATTAAAAATAAATAACAATAATAATAACAAAAATAATAACAATCGGATACGAGCAATGGATTACTGGACGATCGACGATTGGTCTTTTGGTTTGCTACAACCTACGAATATTAACAAAAATGATAGCTTTTTAACATTTTCAAAAATTATAATGTTTAAACGAAATATTGCGTTGAGGCCACTGTGGATCACAGAAGATTAACCTAAATCAAATTCGCGAAATCCACGATGAAGAGAATTAAATTTAATTACGTAGGCCTTGTAAAAATTATCGATGCGATATCGATATCGATCTCTAATGATAGAACGATCACAGTGGAGACTTTTGGCGGACAATAAAATGGTATTTAACGAATCTGCCAAGTAGTTTTAGATGAAACGGGGAAAACGTATCGTCAAATCACGTACACTTTGTAAAAAACATCGACACTGTGATCCAGCAGTTCTTGCGCCGGCACGATGTTCAGAAAGACGAGGAAAGGCAGGCCAATGCTGTGGGATCCGTACATGAGCACCTTGTCCATGTCTTTAGACACGGTTATAGCCTGGTGTAACTGCAACGTATAAACATGGAAACACCGCACTTATGCTATGCACAAAAATGTGCAGGAAAAGGGGAAATGAGAAACAATTGTTTGCGTCGCACTTCACGAATTATTCGAAATATTTTATTCGAAATATTTATTATATTTATTCGAAATGGTTTTATTGAAATTTTTATATTTTACTCTCTCATCGATAAGCTATCGTGGAAACAAATTCCTTTTCTCTTTTGTTTTCTTCTTTTTGGTTTCTCAAGTGATATAATCCAATTTATTTATTTCTTCCAGTTATATAAGGTTTTTAAAAAAATCAATATAAAACCAACGTTACCCCGTCATTTCTTTATTTTGATTTTTTTTTTATAAATTGGACTTATATCGCTTTAAAAAAGAAAAACGTCTCGTGTAGTAAACGTATGTACATATTTAATCCACACTCGGCATTTGGCGAATGACAGCAAGAAAACTTACGCAAAGTAGGAGAACGGAGAAAATCGAGACGATAATGACCAATTGGATGATGTAGGACATTGCGTAGCAGGAATTAATCAGCCATGTATACCTTCCGTGGTGAAGAAGAAATGAACATCACGAATTCTATGCGCACGTTCGAACAAATATTACAATTCCATTTGAATCCCGCATTTCGACGAATATCACCCTACGAATGCCCAGCGTTCGAAATATTCAATCGGGAGGGAGATTAAGAAGAAATTAATCCCACAAATTTTATGGCCGCGTTACCAGAAGGAATATAATGACCCAATGCCAGATCTGTACGCGCATTTCGACGAACGACACGGTGCGACGTGTCTGCTCTTTTGGACATGTATCATAAATCTACAATAAATCTCACAGCGCGAAATCGCGATTGTTATTCCTTATCTTATCCACATTTAGATCGAAGGGGATATTCGTTTGGCGTCACGCACGATATGTTTGCATTAAACGCGCATCGTCAGGATTTTCATCCCGATTTGATCGCGAAATTCGCGAAATAAACGTTGCAACTGAACATCGTTGAAAGTTGGATAGACAGTTTCTCATATTCGTATACAATCTGAGGGGATGGATACGCACCGAATGGCCCTTTTGTGATAGATCGTGGCGCAAATGACTTTCTTCAGGCTCGAACAGTTCTTGCTGGCGCCACAGGCAGACTGGCCGCAACATTCGAAGGCGTAGCTAAAGCGCGCGCTATTGAGTAAAGCGCTGAATTTATCATCATAAAATGCGTATACTTAACCTTCTATAGTGCATGGTGAACTTTAAACGGACAGATCGTCCACTATTTTCGCTCCACACCACGATCATCGTCCTCTCCCAATTTTCCGAATTATTGTAACTCGCTTCCGTGAAGAGGATCCTGATAAATCAGTTCCAAATTCATAATTTTCCAAAAACCCGTCATCCTTTCCCAATGCGTTAATGTAATTTTAACCTTCTTACCGCTGGGAAAATTCGCGCAGAATATGCCAACACTGCTAGGCCTATTCTGCCGCTTCGATACGCATCTTCTATAAAGTGTTTCACAATGAAATGAATATCGATTTTCTCGAGACACATTCGAATACTTATTCTTGTCGAACTTGCGTGATACGGAATACGATTTGAGTATAATCAAACATTTAATGTAACAATAATACTCGATAATAATTAACGATGATAAATAATATAAATATAGCGTAATTAATAATAATAAATATTTCATACTGGGAGGAGCGATGATCTGCGTGTGAACACCGAAGCATCGGTCGGTGGCAATTTCCGCCTACGCACCACAGTCCGATAAATCGGCCCGCTGTCAGCCAAGGGGTTAATGTTCAACGCGTGCGGCCTATCAAAGCTCTTATCAAAGCTCTTACCCGATAAGATCGAAGAGGCCGCAGACGTGCAGGACGATTATAATATAGGAGGTGTCTACCGCCAAAATAACCGTCATTACGTAGAACACGCTGGCGTATATGTGTAGCAGGCTGAGGTAAAAGATATAGCTCGACTTTTGGTACGAGTAAATCATTATCAGCGGATGATCGTGAGAATGTGAATTGTTCGATGGCGCGATCAGCTCCAAAGCGTACGGCAAAAGGGGCGACATCAGATACGCCACCAAAAGGACGTAGGTGCTCCCTGTTAATTGGAAATAAGCGAGATAATTAGCAATTCAGTGACACATTAAAACCTTGGATGTATTGAAGTAAGATTATATTAAACCCTTGGATGTATTGAAGAATAAACAAGCGTGTTTGAAGTGTTACATGTAGCGTATCCTTATTCTCGAATCAGCAACAGTGTGTAACTATACAAGTATAAATGAAAATCACGGTATCGCCAAGGTGCGAGTGATTTTTTGTAAGAAAACGAGTCAAAACAGAGGAATGAGGAAACAAGAAAACACTAATCATCCCCACTTTTCCTTTTCACGTGTGAATAAAAAGTCGAAAAAAACATGACCAATAGGTATGAATAAGATCATTTCTGCCACTTCGTAGGTTACCCACCTATGAAGAACCACACGTATCGCTTCGATTTCCCGACGGATCGCCATAAAATATCCTTGTCGTCCTTTATCAAAGTGTCCCAATCGTGCTTCATGCTGTCGAATAGACTCCTGATCTGCGAAGGAGTGTGGTGAAATTCCAGTAAAGCGTCTGACGCTCGTCAAAGAAGATCTTCAACTTTATCGCGAACTTACGACGTTGTCCCGAAAGCAAACTGTCGTGTATTTTACAAAGCAAATCACGGCAGTCAGGATTATCGGTATCGCTTCGGTAATCACCACGAAATTGAATCCGGACGAGACGATGTTGAACACCTAGGAACAAGATAGTTCGAACGATACTTCCATTCGATAAGAAAGAAAGGAGGAAATCGATATATCGAGCGACACTTTTCAAAATAGACGTGGGTGTAGGTTTATTTAGGAAGAAAGAGCGAAGTATAAGAATACGTCGACTAAAATGAGCAACGCTTCGATGTCATACAAGCTTGTTGACACTTGGAAATGTTCGGCGCTGTACACTGATTCTCTTTGACTGTCAACGCACGACTCTCTATCTTCGATTTTTAATATTCGACTCTTCTCACCGACTCTCCTTCCCCTCCACTCTCTTTGAACACACGATACGTGTTCGTTTCCACGCTCGCATTCTTAGGAACACTTCACTCAAACACGTGTAAAACCACGTATACTGTAGGTCTGGTGGTTCGGATTCACCCTAAGCAGTAGTTCTCGGGCCAAATGACGTCAGCAGGCCTCGATGTCGAATGCGAATTTAAAAAAAAAATCCACATTTTCTTTTTAAACATTTGCAGAATTGGGACTCCTCCGTGACGGAAATATATGTTCGCTTGAGATAATTCAAGCGGAGGGATTGAGTAGCTTAGTGGTCAGAGCAGTCGCCTGGCAAGTGGAAGGTCCCAGGTTCGAGTCCCGATTTTAGCAACAACCTTTAATGGCTCAAATTTTTTTCGCGACGCATACACATTATTCCTTATTAGTTTGGTAGAAAATATAAACGTGATAAATAATATATGCACATATATGATATATAGAACTATAATAACATCAAAACAATTAACATGTCATATAAAGTATGCAATGTGTAAGCAGAAAGCTAGAGAGAGGGGTGGCACGTTTTCCAATCGTTTGATCAAAAAGAACGATCCGAGAATCAATCGAGAGTGGTCCCAGAACCCTCCGCAGATCAAGAAAAAAAACACACACAAAAAAAAAGAAAAATACAAAAGAGAAGGAAGAGCAAATATAAGCACAAGGCCTTGAAATGTGGACACAATATTTCTTTCCTTAAAACACACATATTGTTGGTGATTTCGAAAAAGCAGCTGTCCCTATTCCAATCTACCCTTATGGCCATTCTTCCTTTCACAAATACCTTAAATTAAGGTTATCTTAAATTAAAACAAAAACATTAATTATTATAAATTCCTTTCACATCGCGTTGGAGTACCTGGGCGATGGTGAACGTCAGCAGCGTGAGTATAGTACCAAACCTTCCAACGAGCTTCACTTTGACGTCATGATAAGGCCAGAGCCCAACGAAGGACAAGAGCAATCGCGTCGACTGATAGTATCTCCAATTCCGAAAAAGATCCATGCATTCACGGTGGTCGACGGACGACTGTTACGAAAAGAGCGAAAGGGCTGGCCTCCCCCACCCCACTCCGCGGTCACATTAAATAGCCATACGCGCTGCACCCCAAAATTCCCACCGATAATACCTTGAACCTCCGCGACATAAGATAATTCGCGGAATAACAACGAGGGGGTAAGAAAAGGATACTTCTGCATTGCGTAAAAATTCAGAGAAATTTACAGGAAAATACATTTTCTCTCTTACGAAGCGCTGGGAAATCAACACAC
Organism: Ampulex compressa; assembly: GCA_038496175.1. Lineage (NCBI taxonomy): Eukaryota > Metazoa > Arthropoda > Insecta > Hymenoptera > Ampulicidae > Ampulex > Ampulex compressa. The sequence continues at coordinate 29,103 of JBCFXI010000601.1, read as the reverse complement.
ATGCGCTAGGTGCCAATATTATTTTCCTTACACGCATCGTGGCTCAGGATCGATGAGACGACGGACCTTTGCTTCCGGAGAGTCGATCATTCGCGACTGTAAGCTCCGGATGTACGGTTGAAAAAATTTGGCCGCTTAGTGGACTTTGAATCTCCGCCAGTGTTCGTGCTGGGAATTGTCGCTCGAAGGATAATATACCGCTCGATGATGAGGCTGGAAATCTGTTCGTCTTCCTATCGCGAAGAACCGAGAGATATCCGGAGGTAAATACGTTCGCCTCGTTGTCCAGTGCCGGGAAATCACGATAAATGCATCAGGCGCCAAGATTATTTTCTTTATATACATCATGGCCTGGAATGGATAAAAAGTGGACTTTTGCTTCTTTGGAGTCGATCATTCGCCACTGAGAACTACCGAAGCGCGATTGAAGGTCTTGGCCGCTCAGTAGACTTTCGCTGTTCACCAATGACGTTGCTGAAAGCTAGGGGTAGGTGAAGCTAGTTGACTGCTTAGAAGAATCCATAAAGTATACATAGAGACTTCTAACCTCCTTACTCGTAACAAGACCACTCAAATTCATGATTGTCAAGAACCCATAAATCTTCCTTCTTTTTTTTTTAACGGAAGGAAATATGTTTTACTTGTTTTTGGAATATCGGCCAATTACGACACAATTTTACAATAGCTCACATGATTATGAAACCCACTTAGGCTGGGTAGCTGTACCAGAATTTAAAGCGCTGCTATATTTATTATCCAAATTATTTTCGTTAAAGTTATCGAGTAAACATGTCCGTTGCGAATTTTTTACACGAAAATACTATTTGATAAACTATTTGATGATTGATGAACTATTTGAAAATACTATTTGATCATGGGGTTTCGACAACATCGTAACGAAATCATTGAATAATAACATTTAAGAGTAACACGAAACATGTGTAATCGGATGGAAGTATTTGTCGATGACCGAATACAAAACACCACTGTTTTTCAACTGCTTTATTTCACTGTGGATTTATCACAGAGCTTAGTGAATTGATTTTCTACATAGATACCTACCTACGTTGCCCGTAGTATATTGTCTATTCATACTAACTCCTAACACCGTGGTCATTGCCTCATTCTATCGAGTAGAGCACCATGAAATAGGAGAGCGAAGCTTGCATGATCTTGCATAACAAAGTGTATTGAAATAAAATAACGTTGATGAAAATGCAGGTTTAGCTGGAACAAAACATTGAGCTAAATTATACGTTACCGTAGCAAACATTTCATACGACAATGTCATGGTATTGGCCAGAGAAAGGGAACTGGGCTTCATGCTTTTCTGCATAATCAATAGCAGTAACTTTTGAAATGGTAAAGGACCCATGTACCAATTTCCGCAATAACTGAAAAAAGAATTTTCAACGCTCCACATGCCGAAAAGATTTATAATTACGATAGTCGTCCACAACCAGGACATTAGTTGTCCACAAAATCAGAATATAAATTAAATACAAATAATTATTCTAGAACAATGGTAGACAGATTATTGTGAAAACTTTGGTCAAGCTACAACACTATCTTTAACACAGCACCATTGCACGCAATTTCGGGCGAAAAGAATTGTACAGTCAAGCGTAAAGTTTTGTTGATTACATCTTAGAAATCGCGCGCACTTTTGTAAAATACAAAGAGATACGAAATGTATTAAACCGTTAACTCACGTACGCATCATGAAAAACGTGGATACTGTGATCTATTAACTCCTGAGCAGGTATGACGTTCAGAAAAACGAGAAAGGGCAGGCCAGCGCTATGAAATCCGTACATGACTATCTTTTCTACATCCTTCGATACGGTCACTGCGTGGAATAGCTGTGCAGTAAGAGAACACAAATACTGATCACGATCGTGCTGCGTAATCAGAAAATACAAGGTGTGATTAAAAAGAAACCACCGATCCCTTTGTGTTTCCAAACGCGTGTCGTTCTTGCGTGGTACATGTTAATTTTAGATGAAAAAATGGAGGATTATAAGTTTCTCAAGAAAAAGTTTCTACGAGTTTCAAGATTCTTCAACAATTAAAAGACCGTACTGATCTAGACAATTGCTCATTTTTATTATGTTACCAGGATCACAAAAGTTATTTATAAATTAAATTACACTTCTCGATTTTAAATTGTAAATCAGTCTGTTTATAACTCGCAATCGTGTCGTGTCGATCGCAATCGTGTTTCCTTCCTCACACCTTGTAATCGCGAGAAGACAAAGACGCAACTTACGCAAAATAGCAGGACGGAGAAAATCGTAACGATAATGACCAGTTGAATGAGATAGGAGACCGCGTAGCAAGAATTGATCTCGCATGTATACCTTCCATGTTAGGAAAAAAATTCATCCCATAAGTTCTATACACGTTGATTCCGAATCGTTGAAATAAGATTTGCAAGTTTCAATAAACTTTCTAATACACTGTTTTGACTTTGCAAATATATCTCTATTGGTAAATCAGTCTAACGATCATTTTTGCCAATTATGGATTATGTTGTTGTTTGGTTTAAACGATAGACGTAAACGAAATTTATTATTATTTATTTATTAATTTATTTAACATCTTCGAACGATAAACGTTTCTACTGCGTAACATGCAACGTTTTGCAATTGAAATCTCTCTGTATCACATTTTTAAATTTATGTTTTAATTTGTTTCTACGTGCAAAACGCATTTTTAGGACTTTGTGCAAAAAAGTTTGGAACTGAATGTACGTTCTTATTCTATCGCTAAAATACACTTTCCATGTCTATGCCCTTAAGTTAAATTATAAACTGATAGCAATGACAATTTTCAGAAGTAGTCTTTAGTTTCCATATGTTTCGAGCGATGCTCGATTACAGTTCTCCACATTTAGTCACGCTAGAAATTAAGGGCTGAATACTCACCGCATTGCCTTTTTATGATGCAGCGTTGCATTTACGATCTTTTCGAAACTCTTGCAATTTATACACCGATCACATTTATTTCGGCCGCAACAATCGAATGCGCAAGTCAGGTGCATCCTGAACAATCAAATATTGCAACTGTACCGTTAAAGTTTCAACAAAATTATAACACGAATCAACATTGCCATCGCAGAAATAAAAGGGCTAGCCAAATCACTGCCAGGACTCCAACAATTTTATATGAATATCACGAATAATATTATCACAAAACCTATTGATTCAAAGACAGTTGAACATCGAAAAAAATGATAACTGAAAAGGTTTAAATACCAGAGACATCACCAGCAGCAATAATAAATTGATTGTACTTTACTGATACGTAAAGACTTATGTTATAAATTTATTACACTCCACTAATACGAATTCCACGTCTTTACTGTCTTGGCGCGAGAAGGATGACGTGCAACTTCACGATAATTTTTCATTTTGTGCCGATCTATTGCACGTTTTACGCTTACCCCACAAGATCAAAGAGGCCGCACGTGTGTAGGACTATTATTATGTAAAACGTATCCACCGCGGTGGCGATAGTCATTCCGCATATCACACCGATGTACATATGAAGTAGGCTCAGATAGAAATAGCTCTGCTTGCTGTGCGAGTAGACCATTATCAGTGGGTGAATGCGAGAACCATTCTGATCCAACGACACGATCTTGTTTAATGCGTACGGCAGAAGTGGCGACAGAATGTACGCTATCGTGAACAAATAGGTAACTACTGCCAATTACAAGAAATATTATTTGACAATGACCATACATATGAAGAAAAGGATGAATACGATCGAGACGAATTTGCTCGATATGATTAATATAAATGTACATTTCATTTCGAGAACCGTACTGACAAAGATTTGTGCCTTTGATAAGTGCAGTAGTCGTTCTTGGAACAATTTTGAAATTAGTGATACTTAAAGCACATTTACATTCTCATATAGATGCGCGAGTAATTAACAATGTTACCAAAGAATTAATCGAGTTACCTATGAAGAACAGAGCGTATTTTCTGGCTTGCGTAACAGACTGTCATATAATCCGTTCCCCGTCGCCGACCATTAATGTATTCCAGTCGTGTTTCATGCTATCGAATAGGCCTCTGATCTGTACAATATATCATACATATTACGCGGTAAAAAAAAATATGAAACGAATCAGAGTCGAGTGTAATATTAAATTCTAATCAGTCTTCTTATGCGGAATCAAAATGTCAAATCGATGTATTACTCCCTTCGCAACATTAAGTTTATCGATATTTTGTGCAAAGCACTGAACTTGTTCGCCATTATCAAGACATTCAATTCTAATAGTCAGAGAAAAGACTTTCTTAAATGAATAACCGACGTGAAAAGTAAAGTGTACATTTCGTTACGCAATTATTTTAACGGACCAACCATTTTGAATGTCGCAATCTCGATACCTCCACATTCCAGTTTTGAGATAGACTTACGGTATTTTTCTTCGCCCAACATGTTATGTATTTCACGCAGCAAAGAATTCCGGTTAATATAAGAGGAATTTCCTCGACGATCACATCTAAGTCATACTTGGATACTATAATATTAGCGACCTGCAAATTAATATCAATATAACCCACATGGCGACATCCGCATTTTGTCTGTAGAACACGTTTTTGACCAAAGCGTAAATCGCGAACCTTACAAATAGATCATGTATCTCTGCCTTCTGACACATTAATCTAGTATTTCTCCATTGGCAGTATGCATCATACACGTTCATATTTTTGGAACAAATTTTGACGTCAACCTGCGGTACAGGAATGCATAATGAAGCATAAATACCTGAGCAATCGTGAACGTTAACCATATCACGCCAACACAGCCTCTTGCAAGAAGAGTCGTTCTGTCGTCCTGGTACGGCCAAATTCCAATGAGGGACAGCAACAACTGTGTTGGTCTATAGTACCTCCAATCGTCGAAGAAATCCATGTCTTCGCGATGGTCGATGCACGACTGTCGCGGGAAAAACCAAAAGAGTGGCCTCTCCAGCCCCACTCCGCGATCGCATTAAACATTCATACGCGCTGCACCCCAAAATTCCCACCGATAATACCTTGAACCTCCGTGCCGCATAAGATAATTCGCGGAGCATTAACGACGAGGGAAAGAAAAGTACACTTTTGCATAGCGTAAAAATTCCGAGAAATTCTCAGGGAAATATATTTTCACCCCTGCCAAGCGCTGGGAAATCAACACACATGCGCTAGGTGCCAATATTATTTTCCTTACACGCATCGTGGCTCAGGATCGATCAGACGACGGACCTTTGCTTCCGGAGAGTCGATCATTCGCGACTGTAAGCTCCGGATGTACGGTTGAAAAAATTTGGCCGCTTAGTGGACTTTGAATCTCCGCCAGTGTTCGTGCTGGGAATTGTCGCTCGAAGGATAAAATACCGCTCGATGATGAGGCTGGAAATCTGTTCGTCTCCCTATCGCGAAGAACCGAGAGATATCCGGAGGTAAATACGTTCGCCTCGTTGTCATGTGCCGGGAAATCACGATAAATGCATCAGGCGCCAAGATTATTTTCTTTATATACATCATGGCCTGGAATGTATAAAAGTGGACTTTTGCTTCTTTGGAGTCGATCATTCGCCACTGAGAACTCCCAAGACGCGATTAAGGGACTTGGCTTCTCAGTAGATTTTCACTGTTCACCTATGACGTTGCTGAAAGCTATGGGTAGGTAAAACCGCGTTTATTTTGCTCCTAACGAGTGTGTGAGAAACTTGCTTTTGTCATGGGAAATAAATTTGTTTCGTTTGCTGTTAAAATATCTACGTATGTTACTTTTGACGACGCAATGTTCTAATGATTCCTAATCGCCACTTGCGCCATTTTAAAAGCGACTCCGCTCTCTGAAAAAGAATTCAAAGCCATTTGTGTTTATTTGTAGAAGTGATCAGGAGATGTATGACGTCATCGATGCCAACTGTAAAAGAACATTCGAATAACCATATTTAAAGTGAACAAGCACATCCATGACTACATAGAAAAATGTATGAGTGATTAAATAGAAATACCATTGACTCTCAACTACTTTATTTGTCATTGGATTTATCACAATAGTGAACTGACTTCCTCCAAAGGTACTCACGTATATTCTCGTTCCTCTACTCACTACTACGATCCGATAATAAATATAACTTTTATCTCATCGAGTACAATACCATAAAATAGGAGAGCGATGCTTGCATGATCTTGGAAAGTAAAATATATAAAAAGAAATAAGCGTTCGTAAAGACGCTCACTTCCGCGCGCAGAAAATTTTTAGTCTAATCGTGTATTACCGTAGCGAACATCTCGTATGACGACGTTAGAGTATTGGCCACTGAAATGGTGCAAGGTTGTTTGCTTCTTTGCATAATTATCAGCAGTAATCGTTGAGATGGCACAGTACCCATGTACCAACGTGCTTCGTAACTGCAAAAGAGAATATTCACACTTTCGACTTGATAGCCTCAATTGTCATTCGTTGTCGAGAATATCGTGAGATTAAATCAAATTCAAATAATTATTGTAAATTGATTGCAACGTATCCTAACGTCCATCATGACGCCATTGCATATAATTGCACGATGATTTCCGAATAAATTTGTACTTTTATATCATACACGCATGCTTTATGAAAAGAATGTATTAAATACGTTGTCCACCTTCAGGCAGTATTCTTTCTACTCAATATTAAGCTGTATTACATAAAAATAATTATTTTGAAAGTTTCATCATCTACTTCTTAAGCACTCAGTGCGGTTAGTATGATATAAAAAATATCATAGGCTCACGTACGCTTTGTGAAAAACGCTGGCACTGCAATCTATCAATTTCTGCGCTGGTATGACGTTCAGAAAAACTACAAAGGGCAGGCCAATGCTATGAAATCCGTACATGAGTGTCTTTTCGACGTCTTTTGACACGGTTGCAGCGTGGTACAACTGTGAAAGAAGGGAATACATACGGAGACCGAATACGACTGTGCCGCGTAAAGAAAGAGGCGTGACTAAAAAGAATCTTTCGCGCGTTTCTGGAAAAAACATTTTTTCAAGCGTACTATTCTGGTATGCTCCATTTTTCCTTCTTTTACTATTTTTAGTCACGCCTCGTGATCGCGAAGGGACAAGGGCGCAACTTACGCAAAACAGAAGAACGGAGAAAATCGAGACGATGATGACCAATTGGAACGCATAAGAGACTGCGTAGCAGACATTAATCTGCCATGCATACCTTTCGTGACGGAGAGAAAAATATTCCACATGTTATATGAGCAAGCTGGGAAAAACTTGGCCAATAAGTTTTTTGACCGAGCTTGATAGAGTTTTAGATCGAGCAATCGAGTTTCGACAAACCTCGTGATACGATATTTCGATTTCATGCAGCCAAATTCATCGTTAAATTTTATCAGCAAATGTGAGCAGTTATCGTTTTACATATTAATGAGAACGTAATGTAATGTACGGTAAATGCGGTAAAGGTGTTTGAAATCTGTGTTACTCGATAATGTACACGATTAAGCTCATCATCCGCGTAGCATTGAACGTTAAACAGATAGAAACCTGTTTCCGAATTTATGTTTTAATCCGCCCTTACATATTACGCGCTCTTTATAAAAATTTATATAAAAGTTATATAAAAAGATGTTCAGATTGAATTTTAATTACGAATCTGCCAGTATTTAAATCCTTTTTTAATCCTATAATCAGACCAGACGTTGGTTAAAATTATTATGATTTACCGTTAATTTTTATTCTCTTGGTATAACTTTGTGGAAATAACTCTTTTGATCTCTGTTAGATTTATCGTGCTTTACACGATACCCATAGATTATCATTTGAATAGTTCACATATGACTACGTTGGATTTCAAGGGACCGGTACTCACCACATTGCCCTCTTGTGATACCTCGCAGCCTCCACGATCTTTTTAAAACTCGTACAGTGTTTACAGTCCTCACGTCCATTCCGATCGCAACAATCGAATGTGCAAGCCAAATAAGCCCTACCAAAGGATCGAATGTTAAATTACCGTCAAGTGCTTCCTTAATCGGACGTTTCCCTCAAATTATAATACTAATCAAACTCACATTAATAAACCCACGTTAATCAAAGGAGCACGTGAGAGCATAGAAGAAATACGAATTATAATAATACATTTTATTGTGCGCAAGATTCGCGTTAAAATTGTTTTTTCACTGGCAAGCTTCATCGGAATGCATAAAAATACCATCGCTTAAGACTAACTTTCTCTGCGATTCAAAATTCCATGAATTCCTTCTACTTTCTCTAATCGTTGCGTTCCACTATTCGGGAAACTTCGATTTCGCACGAATCCACTGCATATTTCGCACTTACCCAACAAAATTAAAGAGGCCACAGGTGTGCAGGACGGTTATTACGTAGGTGGTGTCTACAGTCACGGTAACGGTCATTGCACAGATCACAGTGGCGTACATGTGGAACAAACTGAGATAGAAATAGCTCTGCTTGGTGTGGGAGTAGACCATTATCAGTGGGTGAATGCGAGAACGATTCTGATCCAACGATACGATCTTGTTTAATGCGTACGGCAGAAGTGGCGACAGAAGGTACGCTATCGTGAACGAGTAGGTAAGTACTGTCAACCAAAAGCAAAGGATAATTTAACAATAAAAACAGGACTTGAATTTTATCAAATCGTTGAAGGGAATAGATTAGTTGCGCAGGATGGTACAGAAGTACATTGCCCTTTCGAATTGTTATAATTATCACTGCACTATCGTGTTAGCAATAATACGCTTCAAGGCACACTTGCTATCGGATAAATAATAATGTTGTTAAAGTATTGATTGAATTACGTATAAAGAATAGCATGTACTGTCGGGCCTTTGCAGCAGACTGTCATATCAATCGGCCCTCGTCTCCAACCATTAACGTGTTCCAATCGTGACTCATATTGTCGAAGAGAACTCTGATCTGCAAAATAAAATAAACGGCAATAACGGATATCAAATTTACGTTAGTAACAATAAAATACTATCAATTGGCTTGTAATTTGATACAAAGTATGTTTAATGTTTGAAATAAATATTGCAATTATCTTTCCTACTTGCGGGACTAATTACATCTCAAGTCAAGGTACCGTGTTATGAACAAAAGTCATTTGCCAGAATCACAATCTTCGATTCTACCAGACTCATTCGTAATGTGAAGATAAAATATGCAACCAACTGGCGATATATTGACCAGAAATGCAATTTTTTATTAATCAATTTTTATATATCGAAATTTGTGTACACCAAGCAGGAAAAAAAAACATTTTTTGGTGCACCATTTCTCCTCAAAACTTCGATGCGGCCCCTTTGTTCTATGATTCTTTCGAAAACTTACAACATCGCCGTTCAGGCAAAAACCCAAATATTTCACGCAGCAAAGAAGTCCGGTTAACACAAGAGGCACTTCTTCGATGATCACTTCTAAGTTATATTTCGATGAGATGATATTAGCAATCTGAAAAAGTTATGCGCACGATGAATATCTATAACGATTTATTTAAAAACAAGGCATAACACCGGATGTATTAAACCATAAACACGCATACACAAAATCTCCCTTTTCGTTTTACACTTGCTCCCTCGCAAACATACAAGCCAAAAGTGTCTCGCGCACCTCACGTCAACATACCACACACACACACATTCGACTTATGAGCAGTGAATATTCATTTAAACCTTAACTACTATTATGATATCTGCCTTTCACTCATGACACATAAAGCATATCCATTTTAGTGCCAGGGGTTTTTAAAAATCCGTGTGAGATCGCGCTTCCTTCATTTATTCGCGAATAATGCCGATCGGCGCGGTCGCGCTGCTCTTTCTTTCATCGAAATATCGTTGAAAATAAACCTTGAGGCCCAGTGCGTTAAAGAAAGACTGCTAATTATGCAGGTTCTTTACGATTATTTGAAGGAAAATTAGTAATTAAAATGGCGACAGACATGGCGACACGGTTCACCACGACACGCGAAGAGCGCGTGGCGCTAAAACGAATGTGACATACCGTACTCTTACAGAGCGGCTGACATGTGCGTGTAACGTGAAAGGCCTGTCAAATATCGGTCCTGCAGTACCTGAGACGCTACGAAGCTCAAGCTGACGATAATCATACCGACTCTCAGGCCGTACATAGTCTTCCTGTTCAAGTAGGGCCAAAGTCCGACGAGGGAGAGCAAGAGTTGCGTTGGCCGATAGTACGTCCACTCCTCGAAGAGATTCATGTCCTCCCGGTGGTCGACGCACGACTGTCGCGCAAACAACAGAAGGGCTCGCCTCTCCTGCCCTTCTCCTCGATCTCATCAAATATTAAGACGCGCTGCACCTCAAAATTCCCACCGATAATGCCCCGCGCTTCCACGACATAAGATAATGTGTCTCTTGAGGACCAAGAGGCGGAAAAACTGCGCGCCCGAATTTTGCGAAGAACCGCGAGGAATTTAAAGGCGAACGCCATTATCCCCGCATCGAGGCCGGGAAAGTACTGCGGAGGCGCTTGATCTTGGAATAATTCTATTTGCACGCATCATCGGATCGATAAGTCGACGGACTTTTGCTTCCGTGACTTTTGATACGTGACTGAGAGCTACCAGGGGACGCTTCAAGATCCTCCTTCTCCTTTCAACCTCCGTCTACGTTGTAGCTGAGGACTATAGGTGCGTAGAGGCTTACTCGATTCGTTTGCTCGATCTCAGCAAGGAGCTAGGAGCCTTCGTTCGCGTTGCCAAAAATACGACTTATCGATCGTCGCGCGAATATATCGTTTATCGTTTATCGACACTATTAATTCTGCCCAGGTTGTTTTCGAATGCTGCTAAGTGGCGCATTTGTACAATCATAGACATCGTGAAAAACAGCGAAAGTGTGTAAGGTCCTTCGTGCTTCTCATTGAAATGAGATCGGCTAAGGAATTACTTATGAGTAACTGTAACTTATGAACAACTATAACTTATGAACAACTATAACTTATGAACAATAGGATTTTGGTAATAAAACAGGTCTTGATTAACGAAAGAAAATATATGAGCGAGCAAATACAAACTCTATCGCGTCTAAAGCGCTTTATTTCTCATTACATGTATCACAATTCTTCGCACCTATACTTTTTCTATACTATCTATACAAATTTCTATTGATTTGTCTACGTGGCACTACGAGCCGATAACGAAAGCGGTTTTGCTCTCAGTGCATGGAGTAGAGTACCATGAAGTAGGAGAACGATGATTGCATAACCTTGGAAAAGAAGATATTAAAAGAGAAATGGGTATTTACGAAAATACGCGTCTGCGTATTTCAAAGTGCTTACTCAAATCCTGTATTACCGTAGTGAACATTTCGTACGATACTTTCGAACTGTTCATGGTTCTGATGGAACAAGGATTCCTGCTTCCTTGCATGACGATGAGTAACAATTTTTGGGACGACACGGGGCCCATGTACCAACATCCATGGTAACTGAAAAAGACAGTTTAAACGCTTTGGACGTCGAAGACCTGCTGACGGATTTGATAATCGGCATAGTCATTCACAAGTGCAAAAGATAAAAGTGCAGCACAAATTCGAATTATTATTATATATTGACAGTTGTCTAATTAACGTCCAAACTTTTGTCACAGTATAGCGCGGCCTCTGACGTGACATTATTGTACACAACTGCCGACGAAGAGAATAATATCACTAAATCACACGTACATACTGTTGGATGTAAAAACCGTATTTATGAGCGTGTATTTTACTGTGCTCGTTATTTTCTCAAATCATTCGCAAAATTATGCAGAGTACTTTATCCCACAATAGTTTATAACGGACTTTAATTAAATTAATGCTGCATCTTTGTGCGGTGCTTTTTGATTTTTATGACGAGTTCCACGCGCTGATAATGTTTCATCGTTTCGAAGACTTCTTTGTGGTGCATACGGTACACGGAGAGGAAGAGAACTGTACCATTAACTCACTTACGCTTTATGAAAAACATCTATACTATGATCCATTAACTCCTGCGCCGGCATGATATTCAAGAAAACCAGAAAAGGCAGACCAATGCTATGTAATCCATACATTATGATTTTGTCCACATTCTTGGTCACGGTTAGAGTCCGGTATAACTGTGAAAGAATAGAAGTACGAAGATCGAGCACGGTTTGTCCGCGTAATAAAAGAATACAAGGTGTGCTAAAAGAGTGCTTAAAGAATACAATTTTCACCAATGTTTCAAATAAAGCATTCTTTAACGAGTACCACTTCTATCTTTATCTCCTATACCAATTTGTTCTTGTGAATTATAAAGTCTCATCGAAGATACGATTGAAATACCTAGGTATGGATTGTACTCGCCAATTTGTCTGTTTTAAGGCAACAAAACTGACCTTTTCCACACCTTGCAATCGAAGGAAAATTGAGAGACAACTTACGCAAAACAGAAGAACGGAGAAAATCGAGATAATAACGACCAGTTGTAAGAGGTAGGATAGCGCGTAGCAAGAATTGATGAGGTATGCATACCTTTCGTCGTGCAGAAAAAATTAATTTTTACTTTACGACTGAACAACAATTGCACGCTTGTGCGATTCGGCAAACTTCGCGATACAATATTCTATCTTGGCATACGCGAATTTATGGTAAATTCGAATGAGCAAATCAAAATGGTCGTCTCCTTTGTTAATTACTTGAAATATTGTTTGGTAGTATAGTCGACAAATAAACATGAAATTCATTTTATCCGGCAATTTTGAAAATCGATCGCTCAGAACACGTAACGTTGAACGTTTGATGAATAGAAATATTTCCATACCATACTGCAGAATTTATTTAATCTAATCGAATTTAAAGGTACAGGAAAATCATACCACTGATATCGAAACAGTTTTTCGATCTGTTATCAGATAAACATTTAAATCTGCGACATTATTATTCATTTTCTATTTTTACGTCCTTGTTATAATATTGCAAGAATGGATTTGTTTTTGACATTATTTTTTCGGCACTCACCGCATCGTCCTTTTGTGGCATATCGTTGCGTGCGCGATTCTTTTCATACTCGCGCACTTATCATGCCGATCACACTTGCATTCCTTGCAACAGTCGAAAGTGCGAGTAAGGCGAGCACTGAAAAAATTACGTGTTACATGTTAAGTCGCTCTTCTGAAAATCCTTGCCAAATATTTTCGCATATTCACTGTACATTGACCACACTATGATTATCCTGACTACCAACATCTCTCTCTTTACATACTGCACCTGGCTGTGTAGATTAATTTGGTCGCTCGGCGCGTAGTGGAAATAATATCAAAGTGTTATAAATTATGAATTAATTTTAAATCGATAACAAGATTTTATTTTCGCACGCCCTTTTTCTTTTTCTAATAATATTTACTACCGTGCCTCTGATTCGCATTAAAAGAAACCAATCAGCAGACAAATATCAACGCGCGAAGGTAACAGAATATCAAAATAAATTGCAACTAAAAGAACTTAAAATCCGCTATCGTTGAATTCTTTTATTTAATATTTAATATTTATAGTTATCGTTAAATACCGTGGAATTAATTTTTTCTGCTCATCATCATTTCATACCTTTACTGTTGCGACGGAAAATTTGTTGCGCTAAGCTTCTTAATGTATCTCATGTTCGTGCTTACCCGGCGACGTCGAAGAGACCGCAAGCGTGCATGACGGTTATTATGTAGGAAGTGTCCACTGCCACGACAATGGTCATTCCACACATCACGCAGGCGTACATTTGGAATAAACTCAGGTAAAAATAGCTCTGCTTGTTGCGCGAGTAGACCATTATCAGTGGATGAATGTAAGAACGATTCTGATCCAAGGACACGAATTTCTTCAAGGCGTACGGCAGAAGTGGCGACATAAGGTACACGATCGTGAAGGAATAGGTAACGACTGTCAACCAGGAATAGAGATAATTCAAGAATAAAATTCCGTACAAGCAAAACAATGAGAACGATAAAATCGTTAAAGCGAGTAGACCATTTGCTCAGGATGCAACGGACGTAAATTGGCTTTTCGAATAATCGCAATCATTGCCAATTATATAGCATCGTATTAGCGATAATTTACGCCGAGGCATACCTGCTATCGGATAAATAAGAATGTCATTAAAGTATTGATTGAATTACATATAAAGAATAGGGCATACTGTCTGGCCTTTGCAGCGGACCGTCATATAATACGCTCCTCGTCTCGAATTATTAGCGTGTCCCAATCGCGCCTCATGCCGTCGAACAGCACTCTGATCTGCGAAGTATAATTAGCCATATGGAGCATCAAATTCAGGTGTAGGGTTAAACTCAAAGACCTCCATTTTTCGATTCGCGCTTCAATAAGGAGAAAAAGGACACTTTTTGGTATAGCTACTCTTATCGCAATTTCTCGACGAAAACTTACGATACCGCCGTTCACCCAGCATCCCACGTATTTCACACAAAAAAGAATTCCGGTCAATATAAGAGGGACTTCTTCGATGATCACGTCAAAATTATATTTCGATGATATGATATTAGCGATCTGAGAATGTTACATATATTTTATATATATATATATATATAAATTTATGAGCGAATATTCATTTAAGCGTTCATTACTATTATGATTGTATCAAATATCTGAGAGTATTTATGCCCCTTTCAGAGCCCTTTGATGTTTATCCATAACACATAAAATACAATACGGCCAGACCAAAGCGTATTTCGCGTATCGTGAGAAAGTATTTTCTTAAGGATTAAGCGGTGATCGCTGCTAAATACTTGCCACTCTCTAATATTTGTACCAATGACGCGTGCTTGTTTGAAGGACACTTGTAATACACGATCGTACTTTTACCGAATGATCTCGATTTAACGTATGTGCGCGATGTTTAAACACCTTAAAATATTACTCTTTCCGTACCTGGGCACCTGTGAAGCTGAAGTATACAAAGATCACACCGGTTCTTATTACAACTATAGTCTTTCTATCCAAATACGGCCAAAGTCCGACCATGGACAGCAATAACTGCGTTGGTCGATGGTATCTCCAGTCATCGAAGAGATTCATGTCTTCCCGGTGGTCTATGCACGACTGTCGCGAAGAAGAACGAAAGGGGTCGCTTCTCCTGCCATTCTCCTCGATCTCATTAAATATTAATACGCGCTGCAGCCCAAAATTCCCACCGATAATACCTTGCACCTCCGTAGCATAAGATAATTCGCGAGGTAATAAGGACGAGGCAAGAAAGCGACACTTTGGTATTGCGTAAGAATTCAGAGAAATTCGAAGGCAAATATATTTTCTCCCCTGCCAAGCGCAGGATAATCAACATGCATGCACTAGGGGTGCTAATATTTTTTTCCTTACGCGCATCGTGGCTCCGGAGAGTCGATCATTCGTGACTATAAGCTCTGGATGTGCGGTTGAAAAAAATTCGCCGCTTAATGGACTTGGAATCGTGGCCAGTGTCGGTGCTGAGAATTAGGCAAGAGTGAAGCCACGTTTGTTTTACGTCTAACAGGAACCCAGTGATATTCGCGAATTTTACCAAGAATATTGATGTGCGTTTATCACCATGAACGTATGTTTCTTCTTGCAACGGCTTACTCTTCCTGAAATTTTTTGTTTTGTTTTAATATGCATTGCTTTAAATTTTGCTTTACATTGCTCAACCAAGGAACCCAGAGTACGTTGTATTTCGCGGATAAAATAATATTCTATTTGTCCGCGTGTGTTCATCGTTACAGTCATAACGCGTGTCTCTTGAATTGTCTGACACGCATTATAACAAAGCCGTGTACGTACGGCCAAAAGAGAATAAATTGAAATTCATAATAAAATTTCGCACATAAGCCGCCGTGCCGTTTTACTTCGTACATCGCGTATTTGCTCTTTACAATTCTACTCATAAATATTACTTTATCCGCAGTACTATACGTTTCATCACGCATTGTGCGTAATCCGCTTAAGTTAATGCCGGTCTGTAATGCAGAACGCATTATGGAAAATATTTCGTTAACTTCCGGTACGAGCACAACGTAATGCGGCATCATCAGTTTAATACGAAGTAATCCGCATTGAAGGCAATAAAAATTCGATGCACACCGACAGCTTTTGGTGTGAAATCGATACGAAAACATTCTGTGCTGATATATGATAGTGTAGTGTCTACCCTCATGATTCTGACAGGGTTCCGTATCGTGTATCCAGTGTATTCTTATTATTCTGAAGGAATGAATCACTCTTGTAAGAGTGTAAATCCCGCGACGAGAAATTAATCTTGGTACAGTTGCAGAAATAGTAGCTGTGATTATTATCGCTAGAACTCGCACCAGCACCAAACTGTCTTCTAGACATTAACGCTTTCCGTTAATCGAGGATATATCCGGCATCCGTTTGATGCCCTCTGTGTACGAGCGCCGGATATATCCGGCATCCATGCAGGGACTATCGAACCACGCGCTGTGCGTGCATTTTCTGAGCAGCGCCTCGTACAGTGGAAGTGTCACGATGGACAGACTGCTCGTATCGAAAGGGTTAAGAACAAACTACTCTTTTTCCGTCCTCGCGATAAAGTCTTCCCACCTTTGATCTTTATTATATCCGATGGAAGGCGCGGAGTAAAAGATGGCCGCGCAGCAACGAAGTAACGTGCCAATGGCGGAGGAAGGCACCGCAGTATTTCGTACGGCCTTCCTGATACTAAACTACATTGAATTTCGATGATGCATCGCCTCGCGGGTTATCTTGGCCAGCCTCGTACACTTTCGATTAGAAGCGGTTGCTCGCGACGCTTGGGATGCACGGCCTGGAATGAAATATTCGAACATCCAGAATGTATGTGCGTGTGTGCGTGTCCGCGTTTTTAACGCAACTGCTCGTCGTTCCCTGCTTCAGCATCGTGCACAGTGGCGGTACTCTATTCGAGCACCATGCACACGCACCGATTTCAGCGCGTTTTCGTTAAACCGTAAGCTCGAATTTCAAAAAATGCACGAAACGCGGGACCTACCGATCGTATTTCGTATATCGATCTGATGTTGAATCTGATACCAAGTAAACTGTGGAATGCGATTTGGTTTAATGAGTCGTTTGATTACTTGAAAATAATTCGATTTAGATCGATGTTTAATATTTACAATTGCCGTGTGATATACTGAGAAATGGGCTTAATTACCACGTGGACTATAATGTTCTATTAAACTAAGAAACATAGATCGTTAACTTGTGGAAACAAAATCTTGAGAATATTTTATTTTACTTTGTCATATATATATGCAGGACGTTTCAGAATACCTATTTATGACATTCAAATGTGATAGACTAGATTTTTTTCTTAAATACTTTTCTTGTAATAAAGTAGTATAATCATGAAAATCGAAATTGCTTGTAAATTGGACTGTGTCGATTCTTCTTGCTTTTGATTGTTTTCGTAACCACCTATATAGTTGTAACACTGTACGCCAAGTCCTCGTGATATAAAGAAAAAATGAAAAGGAGTGTCCAACGAAAAGTTTTGTATCTGCTTTCAGATCGATGCCCCTTGGAATTGTAAGTTCCAAGTGCTACCAAACAGATTTTCAGCCTCGATGTCTTCCAAGCATTTTGAGAAAGGAAACTCGTATGATAAGCCACGCAGGAAGTTTTTGGGCTTTAAAGGAGAACTTTTTGTAGTCAGGATTTGGCAGCCACGATTTTTGCGGATCTTAAGTGAAATTTTTTCACATCCTGGTAAATATACACGAATGAAAGCACACTTTTTCTAAGCCATTCGCGAAAATTCAAAACGTTCTCTCTTCGTCCACGGCCGTTTTTCGTGCTGCTATAGAATTCATGTAACAGAAAAAAAGGGAAAAAAAAGCATAGAAACATGGAATTTTATGAGGAAAATCCGGATTGGAATACTGCCTATCGCGCGTGGGTAATTTTCCATTTGATATTGTACACTGTACACCCAATGGCGAGGAATATACCGCGAAACAATAGCTCCTAGATTGAATGACCAGCAGTCGCAGCGGCGAATTGAATGATACAACCAAACGAACAACCGATGTCATCGTCCCTATGGTCTTTTTTTTTTTCATCAAACTTCGATAACACGCCTGGTAAATTATCCTCAATTTTCTTCGCGGTTATACCGAAATAAATCCGCGATCCAAACTTTCCTTATAATAAAATTAAGGGAGAAATAAATTAATTAATTATCCAGAGCCGTTGCATTCGATCGAATCGACACTGTCCGTATCCTCGAACGATATTACTGAAAGTGACGTGATATCATTTTAGATTATTCGCGACTATGTCGATCGCGAGTCAGATTTGGCCAACGCCGATGGGTGCATCCAAGTACGAACTGTTCGCCATTACCAGGAGTTTACCCTTCTTTTGTATCCCCACCGACCGGGATGATAACCGTTGACTTTGCAATTCAAACTTTTAAACTCGTTTCAAACTTCGGCCCGCCCGGTTTGCGCGCATTTATTCGCGATGATTCGCGTCCGGGGATGAATTTGCTGGAGTGAGAAAGTTGGTCACGAGCGGCGCTCGTACACCGCTCGACAAATTAGTCTTGGCCGTCTGTCGATGATTAACATTTTCATCGTGAAAAGCATATATGTATATACGCCGTGATATGTCGATATATATATAGAAAGAGCGTATGTATATATAATACATATTGCCATACATATTTGCCACCATAGTTGAAATAAATACACAGAGTATAAACATACAGATATTCTATTGGGTAGCATTTTTCTCTCTGTCGAAATTTAAAAAAATGTTTTTGTAGGTCGCAATATGAAAAAAAAAAAAACAATATCCCGACTGCTCTGCGATAAACGTTTACGTGCAGCATGAATTTAAAGCAGGGCAATTTGGAAAAAGGGAAGATACGGTTTTGGGCATAAAGCCTCCCGAAATGCGTTCGTTTCCGGGGTAATGATGGCCAGGAATTTTTAATACAGTAATTCGTACAGTAATTCCTAGAATTTGCATTTCCACAGCTCGATTTTTGCTCGATTTGACGAATCATCGAAGCATGGAACGGGGTCAATCGTAATCTAGGTCTAATGATCAAAGCAAGGACATAATGAACGCGAATAATCAGAGTTCACGATCGTCTCTATTCGAATTTTGCATATGGCGCGAAACGGGAATAGCCATTCGATAAACCGGTTTTAAATTCCTCTTAACTCATCTTCAAAAAGCTCGTTCATTAAATCTACGCTTGCTTTGTCCAGTTTCCCGGTTCTTTGTTTCCCCGCTCTAAAGCCGATCATATGAATCCCCCAACGAGATCATTCGCCATTGGCCACCGTACCGAGTCGTAATAAACGGCGGCAAATTGGAACTCGTATCGTCGAAATCCTAATTACGAATAACCTAGAATTATTAGGCTAATAAACGGGCCTCCAAATGCGCGATTCGCGGTATGCTTTAAAACGGGAGCGTTTTAAATTACCGCCGTACACCCGATTCATCCGTAGATATGCCAATCCGCGTTTGCCCCCAAAGGAACATTCCATCGAAAATTTCGCTGACATCGGCCAGGATTTCCAGGAAACTTCATAAACGACAGTAACTAAACTCTCGCTTTGATTGGAGTTTTTAATGCAATATTCGACAGCACTTTTAATGCTCTTCGTATCGCGTATATGCAGGATTGGGATTGCTCTGCAATATAAATAGGCGTGCGTGAAATGATTTGATCGAAAAGTCTGAGTAGCTCAGTGGTCAGAGCTGTCGCCCGGAAAATGAAGGATCTCGGGTTCGAATCCCGGTTCCAACTAATTTATTTTTCGTGGGCGCGCGATCTAATTTTTCACCCCCGAATTAATGCTCTCCTATGTCGGAGCCACGATGAATGTTAATTATCGATCTTAGTGATTATCAATACTGTGACGAACGGACGATATGAATATATATACCCCTGAGTATTTGTAATGCATGACCTTCCAAATCTCCTCTATATTATCCTTTTTTTTATAGCTTTTGATCCAAAGCGTTTCAACAGAACGCTCAAATGTTTGCCAAAATAGGTTATAAAAGTCTATGCGTGACGGCGTAATTAGTAATAATAGGATTTCGTTATAATTGTCGAGGGGAAAAAAAAAATACTCGACGGACGAATGCGTCAAAGCACGCAGGGCTTTTAGCGGAATTTTCAAAAGCTCGTTAACATCACATTCCCCTCCCGCTCTATTTATTTTTGTGCTCAGGGGAAGATTCCATTGGCTCATCAAAAATTCAGTGCTAATTGGCTAACTCTTCAAACGCGATAAATAATTGTGTTGAAACTTCCATTTATCAGTATAAGCATAAACAGAACAGTCGATCGGCAAATATGTCCCAAATCGGCAGCGCACATTGTGTTACCGATTCGATCTTCAAAAACTCCATTTTACGTTCACTTTATACAATGTTTGCAGGCTGAAGTACCCGATGATTGATTGACTGCTGTCCCACGGGTACTGACCAATATTTAATCAGAACTTATCAGTGTCGAAATCCTGATAATGACCATCCTGGAAAAGCGGAAAGGCAAACAACCGGCTAATAAACGTGTGCAAAATTCAGTGTGCTCTCTTTGCTTCGCTTGATTTTCGAAGGTTGGTTTACTTGCGCCCGCTTTATACGAAGCTTTAATAAATTGCGAGTGTAAACACTGTTGGTAAACCTTTTTCGTTTTTAGAGAGTTCAAAAAAATTATCTCGAATTGGATTGTTCAAGTATAAACAAATGTATATATTTGCACTGGAAAAAAGTGATGATCGCTCTGTACTTTGTTTTATGTATGATTTTATATATTTAATGGTGTAACGATTAGTCGACGGATTGAGAATTAACTTGTTATTAAGATGTTTTTGGTTAAATAGCTAATGCATGTAACGACAAAAAGTTAAATAAATGCATATTATACGTTATATATAACACTGTAATTTATTCGCGTACAACTATTCCTATAAAAGTTAAACCGCTTATCTATATCTTGTATGAATATTGTAACGCGTTTTCATAACGATGTTGCAATTATCCTCAAATACGATTAACGGACCATTGTTCCAATCATAATGAATAATATTGGTCAGAACTTATCGACGTCGAAATCCGGATCACGAATATCGTCCAGCGGCTGATAATCAATTAACACGTTTGCCCTAAATGAATTTACACGAACTGTTGTCGAATCAATTACTGCACAGTCTTCTCGTTGTGACTAGTCTGGTTACGCCGATTATTCATATTAAATTAATTATTAATACTTCCCCGCATGCTTATAGCATAGTCTAGTATTAAGCGATCTGCTCATATATCCCCGATAAATTATTAATTATTGGATAATACGCTTATCAGCGTATGCCAAACTGGCCAAGGCTATAATATTCTGTATTTCAATGGCGGCTTCAGTACGAAATTAGCGTATAGAAGAAAATTGAGTAACTCGGACAAAACTGAAAAAAATCTGCAACGATGATGAATTTTCGCGAAATTGTAAAAATAAATGGAGGAAAACAAGGTAGGGGCAGAAAATTGAGATTGCTTTAAACTGTGACATTTTGAACCTTTGAATTTATTATAATAACCTTCGCAAATAACTTATTACTGCGCACTGATGTATTATGACGTATATCAACACTATACACGTTAGTTTTTTAATATTATAACGACTTTATTGTATCAATATCTTTTTCTGCTTTAAAAAAATAAAGAATAAAGCGACTTACGGCTAAAATAGTTTAATGTTCATGGAAAATCATAATATTTATTCAAGCTTACAATGGAAAATCAAAGATCGACTGTTATCAATTTCGAGGCACATGCGCACAATCGCACTTCTCGCAAGTCTAGTCTAAAACCGTACGTATGCAAAGTCAACTGATCTCGTCGATCAGCGTCAAAAAACAAACGAAATGAATCTCCTTCACCATTTCCATTATTCACTTTATAGTATTAAAAAATACAGAAATCAGCAGTATTACCCTAAGCACACCCTCATGGCAGATACGAGTTAAGGAAACATGTTCGAAACATGTGCTAGTCACGAAAAATCATGAGCAGTATAAAGGATAGCACGATAGCATAGTTAGCAACACAAGAAAAAAGAGTAAACTCCGTTACAATCCTCCCGCCAATTGGAAAACGAACGCCGGTTGGATTGTCACGGGCGATTTTGGCGAAACGAGTGAAATTCGTTTCCCCAAGAAATCGCTCCGTCCTGGATTTGCAAGCCGACGTCCAAAATCTATCAGCCCCTCCACCCTTCCAATCCACCCCTTTCCCAACCTCGATCCTCTCTTCGAGAAGCGCGGCAATTCGAAAGCTTCTCTCGCCTTTTTTCAAATTCTTCTAAACGCCCCGCCACCTCGACCCGATAATTCGTCGGATCCTGAGGAATCGACGAAGGATTTCCTTCTGCTAAAGGAAAGACCTCTGGGATGGAGAATTTGAGGGAGATAGGAGGCTGGTTTGTAAAGGGAGGGATGAAGAGATGAATGATGATGGGAATGGCGCTGCAATAAACCCTCTACCTTCCTGTTCTTGCAATATAATATAATATATATCATATTAATCGCAAAGTAAGTAAGCCCACTTCATATTTAATATCCTCTGCATTCTCTATCCTCAATCTCCCTAGCTTCATATTCTTTTTTATCTTTTTTTTTTATCTTTTTCTTTCGCTTTCTGTTTTCAACCATCCACCGTCGCTTTGTGTTTATTTCTAGCCACACAATCTTGACTTTCTCCCTGCGTCTTCTGTAGCTGATTACCGCCCCTTTTACCTGGTATTTCTTTTACCGACGACTGGTCACCGTTTATCGATCGTAAATGCAATTTCTGCATTCGAAAGATCCTTAAATCTTCTAGGTTATATTTCCTCGAAGGCGTATTTTAGGCTTTAAGCGTCCGTAGAAATGTGAGAATTCAACGATTAGTATTGTCAATTTTTTAATTCCTTAGATATGCTTGAGGAATATATCGTACAGATCGAACATACATAAAAGAACAGAGTAGAGTCATCGAAAATGGTAAAGAGAATAGATTGAAAATGGCGGAGTGTAGAGATTATTAAATAACCTCGTCACTACGCGCATGCGCGTGGCAATGACGAGCCCCGATCCTCGAGTTTTCATCACAAGTTTGAATAACCAAATAAAATATTATTACCTTCCTCTTCAGGTCTCAACGCGTCTCTGTTAAATATCGTTTTCACGAAGGACAGATGACTCGACGCCTATTTTATTACAGAACAGCTCGAAATTCTCAACTCCATTGCCGCTTAAATCGAATAACCAAAATAAGGGCCAACCGAAGCGCGCGATTTTGAAACTAGACGTCGATGTAAACGTAATCGAACTCTATATTGGCAATGAGCCGATATCCGATCAAGTGCCGTACACCCGAGTAGATGGTCGTATTACTGTGCTGAATGCCTCGTATTTTCAAAGTGTCCGGATGATTGAAATTAATGGAGGCTAATGAAAAATCATCAGAATCCATTAAATTGGCGGATCATCGAGCGCGGTGCTCTTTCGTTCTGCACCGGGTAATATCTATAATCGTGAGTCGCCAAATCCGAATTGATTGAGGGTAATGCGCACGTGAAATGGGTATCGCCGTTTGGATAAATATTTTGCCTGGCACGCGGGGCTTGCGCGAAATTCTGTATTAATCGAATACCGACGGCCGGAGCTCCACGTCCATTTTAATACGAACAAAAGGAGGATCACGCATAAGCACCAATCGCATCGGAACGTTGTGCAGAGCTTTTGACCCGTCCGGCGATACGTCGATAAATTCTCTTCGAAGAACCTTTCATAAACCTAGGTTGTCTGGTAGCGGGGAGAGAAAGCAATATTAATATTTATTTAACGGACTACCGACTATCCTCGAGAAACTTGCTTACACGTATCCCGCGTACTGCAATGTATCGGTCTATTAGAGTATTTCCCAAAGTACTCTCTGAGGTACGGGAAGAATTTAGTGGGGTACGCGCTGTACCGGGTTTTGGCTGTGCCTCGTGCAACAAGCAACTTATATTACATGTTTGGTTTATCATTATTTTTTTCGTGTACTAAAAATGGAAAAAGTAATTAAATTATGATCGTTTTTAACACGTTGACTGCCATGTCAATCACCGGTGACTGACAATACGAAATAGGATATCAAACTAGAAAAATTCCATTGTTTTAATAAATTAAAAAAAATTCCAGGATCGCATTATTTCTATACTTAAATATTTCTCACCAAAAAATTTCAAGGGATTTTATAGAAGCACTATACACAAGGAAATGGTTGTTCTTCCTCGAATGAAGGTTCATAAGCATTGTCCTAATACGTTTAAACACGCGCATCGAGTAAGTTTCAATCTTAGAAGTGCGCTTCCCTTTGCTATGCCACACAATACCAGCGCACTTCTAAGCAACGCACGTGACTCGACGAAGAGTTCCTTGCAAATACGTGCGTAGGAGTCAACGTGTTAAGGTACACGCAATTCTCTCTTTTTATTTTTTTTTTATTTCTTACAATAGGTACTCAGCGCTACGAAAATTACAGAAGGGGCACACAGATACCTGAAGTTTGCGAAACACTGCTTTAGTACGCCGGCCGGTCATTTTCAAAGCTGCGCTATCCCAGAGTGCAAGCTACTTAATGTTGTTCCACGATTTCGAAGGCAAACAGCCGTAGGTCAGCAAATCCAGGGAAGTCGCGGCGATCAAACGGACGATGTCAGAGTAGACATTCTACCAATGATCCGGCATAATATGCTGATCAACGACGACGTGTACGGATGGCTGCAAACATCCCCCGCGGGTTGCGGTGCGTACAGGTGCGTAAACAGGCGGGCCAGCGAGGGAAGGGGCGTGTATGTCGATATAAGCGCTTGCGGGTCCTTGCGTAAGTCGGACGTGTAACGTCTGCACACCGGAGATCTACGACGTACGTGCATACACGCTTCGAATGGGCACCGTTCGCTCACGATTACACGTCAGCAGTGCAAACGCGCCTACGCTTCGCTCCATCTAATAAAGTCGCGGACCGAATTGCTGCGCGGTATTCAATTACGAGAAATCTGATCATTAATATCAATTTTAGTTTCACAACTATTCCTCGAGTTTAACAATTTTAACGACGTTTTATATATTTATATATATTAATATAAATTATACCTTATATTTTATATCTTCCGTATTGAATAAAATATTATTGGAAAGTATTTCACGATAACATTAAGCGATTTGAAAATATCGTATTTAATATAAACTTCCCACGCTCGATCGACTTTCTTATTTTCCCTCGTCGCCGTGAAATTACGTATAAAGGTAGATTGCACTGTTGTCAGAGATTCGACATTTAAAAGGAAACGTCCATTGTACAGAGTTGATATAAATAGGAACCGGTGATTAAGAGGAAGGTATTGATGTTATATAGAATGATCGCCTATCTCGAAACGAGCGAGTGTCCGCTGACTTGCCAACGAGCGTGTACGTGCTCGTTGCACCGAAGTGCAGCAGGAGTCACGGCGCGTGATCCGTACGTGCGTCCAGCCGCGTTATCTGCTTTGGCGCCCACCTTTCTGGCGCGTGACACGAGCCGATTCGAAAATAGCCGACCATCGTATTTTACTTTTCTACACCTGCGATCGTATTTTACGTTTATATGCTCAAGATCATATTTTATATTTCTAGACCCAGGATCGTATTTTATATTAGTGCGGATACGATGGCTAGGTTACTCCAAAAAATCTCCTATCAAGTCTGCATTCGATTTTCTACTATCGATACATCAGAAATTTTAGTGAGAAAATTAAATTTTGAAGAAAAACAAAAAAGAAATACGATAAACGAGGAAAGGAAGAATACATATCTCTCGATTTGATCGAATTCTCGAGTTTAGCCTTTTTTCCATGCGATCTCTAGAAGGGTTGGCAAAGTCGCTTTTCGACTTCTGAAACAACTCGGATGCAAAAGTTTCTCCTCGAAGAACATTTTTTCAATGTTTAAAGCTAACAACATCCTTTTCCATCTCCTTATACTGGCAATAATTTATATTAGGTTCCGTAATATTAAATTCGCTTGTTCCTGTGAACGATGCAACTAAATATATCGATATGTATTACACCGACTATGATTATAAATTTCTGCGCAGTTTGTAAATCGTGCTTATGTCGATCGTAGAGTCGATGAATCAGGTCCATTTGGTCCCTGCCCTTTAGTATCTCCACAGTGGTATTTCAGCTCCTCCTTGTTCTCCTTCAGAGCTCGCGGAACAAACGAATGATTCCGAGTGTACGAAAGCTGGAAAAGCTCGAGGATGATATGCGCGACGGTTGATTTCTGCGCACGAGAGTAGGGGAGAAGAGCTCTTCGTCGGTGCAAACAATTTAGCGCAAATTGGAATCGAAATGGAGTTCTAACGTGCGACTCGACGACCATGGAGAAGCCAACTGCGAACGACGCAATACCAACGAGGCCCTTATTATTTACATTCTCTCTCAGACGATTCCATGGCAAATCGAATCCAATAATGCCTGCCATGGGCACACCGAGTGCCATTCTACCACGTGGACCGAGCTTAGCCCGTTATTGGAAAGACGAATTAACTCTGGCGGTTCAATCGGTTTTTAAACCGAGGAAGTCGAAGATATAAGGAAAACGCGTCCGTTATTTTCCGAATATATTATTATGTACACACATGGAAAGTGAGAAAGAAAATTCGAGTGTTATTATTAAATATAAATTTGTATAAAGAATCCTTCGATTATTGGACAAAAATCCTTGGTTAGTCTTTAGATATATCAACCGAGAAGACTTATTACTATACATTGCCTTAGTACAAAGGAAACAAGTTAATTGGTGGGAAAAATGGAATATTTATAACAAAGGATAATCTGTGCACAGTATCAAGATATCGTACAATAGCATCGTATTTCTTACGTTACCATTAATAATTCAGCATTTTCCTAAAGGTCAATTTTTCAGTCGTAAGATCACGCTATTATGGAGCTAAAGCAAATGTCCGATGCCATCGATCTTATCTCGATTGTGAACTGTAAGAACATATTTCATAAGACGTGCACTTTCGATCGTCAAGAGGACTAGTTTCCAAGGCATTCTTCGTAACTCGCGATTAATCACGGCACTGCCGACGAATGGAAGATGCATTCGCGACCTTCTTTTTTCCACCATCTACAATTTACCCCGAGATTGCGATTTATAACCCGGTTCCCGGTTTTATTAAAGAAGTAACTTCGCGGATAAACTTTCTTCGCGGATATAATGATTTACCGTTCTTAATGCGCACGGCTAACAAAAAAAAAACCCGAGGTGCACCGCTGAAACGCGATTCTCGGTACTGCGAGTTGCGCTAGGAGGTCTTTTATCGCGCCCCTTGAAGGAGCTAAATGACCAAAGATCGTTGTAGGAAACGCGCCTAATCTAGAATTTCAGTCCTTTAAAGGGCCTAAATAATCGGAGATTAATGTAGAAAATATATCGAATTTAGAATTTCGGTTTTTTAAACAGCTAAATAATCAGAGTTCGTTGCAAAAAGAATAGTCAAGTTAGAATTCCAGTTTTT
Organism: Ampulex compressa; assembly: GCA_038496175.1. Lineage (NCBI taxonomy): Eukaryota > Metazoa > Arthropoda > Insecta > Hymenoptera > Ampulicidae > Ampulex > Ampulex compressa. The sequence goes on along the minus strand of JBCFXI010000601.1, from coordinate 1,506 downwards.
CAAACAGCAAAATAGCTAGAGATTCTTGTAGAACATTTTTGTAAAATATAGCCAGCTTACTATATAAATACTAATATATAAAATAAATACTAATACTACATTCTTAAACAGCTAAATAAGCAGATATCATCGAAGGAGATACCTACTAAAACTATCACTTTTCAAAGAGGACCACAACCAGACAGTATTGTAGAAGAACCAGCCTGATCGAGAATTTCAATTTTTCAAAGGGATTTCGAATTTTCCATAATTCACGATTCCGTCACTGATCGAGCAACGATCCTGTCGATAGGTTGAAAGGCGTGTGTCAGGATTCTGACGACATTACAAAGGTACGAAAATTAACGTCAATCGCGAGTCGATGCCAATTACTCGTCATTAATGAATATCGGAGCGGGGCATCGGATTATATCGCCGTTATAATTGCATCCAGCGGACACGTCGCGCTGCGATATTTTGCAATTACGCCCTTCGCGGGTATCGCTCTTCGGAAATCGTTGGAAATTATGAATCGCATTATCGACGACGAGGCCTGGGCCCTTTGGATCGACGACGGGCCGGAGGTTTTCTTCCTTTGCTCCATCAAATTGGAAAAAGGAAAGGCCTCCTCTCGAGAACGCTGCTCGAGAACGTAAAGGGTTACTGCTACTTCCGTGCCAATCTACGGGATCACCCTTTTCCCGTTTTCTTCGAGAAAATGAGCATTGGCTCCCTCCCTCCCCCCCACCTCTCTCTCTCTCTCTCTCTCTGCCTTTCACTTGGATCACGAAGTTACTTAAATCCTTCAAAGAGGCAAGAGAGGCGAACTGAAAAGCGCATTATTTCCACGGCACGAAGAGCATTGGAAAAGTTGCGCCTGAAACGCGACGGATGCGGAAATTACGGTGAGAATTTTGCTGACCAATCGAGTGTACACTTAATAATACCTGGGTTCACGAAATCTTTTAAAGCTTGCAGGTGAGGAAGGAGTGCACGAGGGACGGACAGAATTTCAAATTGAAATGTAGAAGTCGTACGACGCGTTAGACGAAACTTTCATCGGGGGAATCGCTAAAGGTCGATTAGAGATTTAAAGAAAGCGAAATGTGTGCGGATTATCTGAATCGTTTAAAGAAGAACGTTACTTATTGACGTGATACTGAAATTGTAAAGAAAATTGGCCTTTTCCGTGAGTGCCAGTGAAATTGTGATGAGATATATACACAGAATGGAAAATATACTTATTACTCGGTTATGCCTAATTTCTTGGCACGACACACGATGAGATATAATCACGATGATTCTCGTTACCATTAATTCTTTGCAAATATTATCTCTTTAAAATTCGTTATAAACATATCTTCACGGTTGACAATACGAAAATCACTCCATCGCTTCGTACATATTTATCCTTTCGCGCATCAAGATTATAGAAACTATTTGAGCGACTTCGTCATAAATACAGAAACCATTCGAATTAATCATGGGCTTATAATACATTCGACGAATTTATAATATTTATATATA